>JAFIRS010003257.1:0-146368 GCA_018342105.1 Gonioctena quinquepunctata | reverse complement strand
AACTGTTGCCTAGCAATTAGAGAGAAAACTGTCAACTATTAAAAACGCGACACGGAAGGTGGAGCGTTTTTAGGTTGACAGTTTTTCGAGTCAAATTGCTAAAGGAAACAATTTAGAATTTGAGCAACACAAATTAACCCGATATCAATACAAACATGAAGTGTAATTCGGCATGACAATTTAATGAATAAGAAATTTTGAAACATATCAATGCAAACTTTATTTATTCTGGCAACCAACACCGCAACACCAAACTGACAATTGCACTGTGGCATATGCGATATTTTATGCATGAGTTGAATTGTCAGACAAATAATTGTCACTGTTGTGTATGAAATCAATATATCTATCTCACATGGTATGTCCGCCATTTTTTAGAAAACTATCCAATCAATTTGAATACAATTCCAGAGAAATCCAGAGAAATCCCGAGAAAAGTCATATGCTATATTTTTAGGTGTAATATATTGAATTTTTTAAGATTGTAATGAAAACCTCACTATAGATTTAACATTTTAGGTTGTAGAAGTGATGAAATGATGGCAGAAAAATATCATCATATTACAACTGATACAAAAGATGAATTGGCTATTTTTTTATTATGGAACCAAACAAATTTTTTTATAGTTTTATTCAATTTTTGTACATTTGGTCTGTTACAACTTTTTTTATGCAATTTATAAAAACAGTTCTTGTTCTGTGCTACAAAAGATCTGGTTACACTTAAATTAGTTTTCTCGCTGAATTTTTGAGTTTCGACTTCAGTAGTGGTAGGTATTGCCTCTTCCTTACACAATTTTCTTTGCTCAGTGGTAGGGTAGATCGAGGAAATGCAAATGAAAAACCTCTTGCATTTTTTCTGGTGTGCATACTGATCGAAATACATTCTTATGGTATAACTCAATACATGTGATAATGGAACAATTATTAGATGCAAATCTTCTTCCAAATATCGTGAAAAAAATCTTTAAGAAAGAAAAAATATGCCTATTAGTTGAGATATTTTATTGTGATCTCAGATATGGAAATGAATAAATGTCTAATGTTAAAAAAGGATTTAGACATATTCTTATTTCTCTATCGGCAGAAAAAAAACAATTCGTTTTCCGATTATTCCACAAAAATATAATTCACATAAACTATTCCTGCCATTTCTATTTGAGAATGAATCAAATATACCCTATTTGATACACTAGAAATAATATGAGATCATTAGTACTATCTAGTTGTTCGAAATGAAGTAAAGAGAAATGGAACCATTTTAATCAACTTAAAAAAGGAGATGCATTCGAAATTTGGGTAAAAAATTGTGTTTTTTACCGATTTACAAACTTTGGTATTTTGATAATTTTTTTTAATAATTCGTTAATGTGATTCTATACATTCAATTTCCATAATATAAAAAATGCGCATATCAAATATTCCATACCTTGAACTATTTTGAATTTAAAACATACAATCATCAACATTTCAGGTGGACTTCCAGTGATCCTGCTTTTTAAATAATTTGAACTATATATAATTATATATAATTAAGTTTTTTGTTTCTTACTGGATTGGTTCGTATCAGAAATTATATATATATATATATATATTGAAAAATGTTGAAACATCATGATAAAGAACTACAACGAACAAGAACAAACACATTGCATCGTTGTTTTTTATTAACATAACTTTTAGCCCCAAAAAATTCCCGAACGAGACTGTGGTCACAATTGAAACTTGGACATGTATAAATCATTTTTTGGAATAGAATCATTTTTTCGATACGAATCAAACCCCCAAGAAACAAGAAACATAAATATATACAGAGGAAAGCTACATTCGCAAAATGGAGATGAATATTCAACAAAGAATAGCAATTCCCAAAGTCTGCACCATTATAGTTTAATATAAATCAAACTAAAGGTTTTCAGATGAAGAGCAGACAACTACTTTCCTGGCTAATACCACGTAGAATGTTGAATGATATATGTTGGACATCCATGTATAATTCATATGAATGAAAATTAAATTGCAAATATTTTTTTGTAAAAGGCCGGTTTGGGCAGTGGAGTTTCTGGGGTGTTTCTTTCTGTCACCAGGTCCATTCCGCAGGTGAATTTAAAATTCATCTCGTAAACATGTACCCATTTTTGACTTAGCATGGCTGTGTCGATGTTTAATTCAGTCTCGCTTAGGCCGGAGATCTTCGGATATTTGGCTCAGGCCACCCTATACTGATGAGGGCCAACAGCCCGAAACCGGTCTATAGGTGTCTGGCGAGACTGATTTGAACTAAACACAATCATGTCTTGCAGAAATAAACATTTGCAATTCATTTATATGAATTATTGCATGGATGTTGAGCAGATATGATTCAACATTATCCGTGGTATTAGCCAGGAAATTCGTTGTCTTTCAAAAATACTTCTACTTATAATTGGGATCGAAAGAAATAATACCTGAGTGCACTGTCCAACATTTATATCTAGCGGTATCTTTTAGTGGAAATGGAATAATCTCAACGAAGGATTATTTCGGGTAAAAGCTCACAATTTGGCAGGCACATTTACGCACAGATATCTGAAAAATGAATGTAAAAAATAATGACTTATTTACCTACAAATAGTTGTGAGGTAATATGCACTAAACACTCCACAAGAAAAATTAGGAATTACCACAGGAAGGGAAACTTTATTAAAAGTTTCTTTCGCTTGGGCTGCCACCAATAAAGATTGTATTCTCAGAACATAATTTTAAATGGCTTATTGATCTTTTCAGTAGCTCACCCACCAGATTTATTGTAATAACTATTTGATTCTATTTGATTGAACTATTTGATTTCTCAAAGGCCTTCGACAAATCAGACCACACCATTCTTATATCCAAACTCAACAAAATAGGATTTGACATCAACCCACTGCAATTTCTCAATTCATACCTTACTAGTCGATCCCAGTTTGTCGAATACAGAGGCCATAAATCTGAGGAATACAACGCCTCCAGTGAAGCTCCTCAAGGAAACAACCTAGCCCCTCTCTTATTCTCCCTTCTCATCAATGACATAGGAACGACAATTGAAAGCGAAATACTATTGTTCGCTGATGACCTGAAGATCTTTCGTGCGATAGAATCACCTAACGACTGCCAAATATTACAAAATGACTTGGACAAATTGTCAAGCTGGTGCTCCTCAAACAATCTACCGCTTTATGTAAACAAATGCAAGCACTTGACTTTTTCTAACAAACGCAACATCCATGAATATAATTATTCAATTAACAGTTATATACTTGAAAAAACTGATAGCACTAAGGACTTAGTATACACATTGACACCGCTGCTAAACGAATGCTAGGTCTTATAGATAGAAATTGCAAGCAGTTCAAAAATAAGGGAAGTTTCATTACTCTGTTCGATTCATTTGTGAGATCTCGTCTTATCTAGTCACCAATCTATGCCACTCATATTCGATTACTAGAATCAGTGCAACAACAGTTCATGAAATATGTAATATATAAATTAGATGGTGTCTACCCTAGTGAGGGGATAGATAATAATATATTGTTGAAGCGCTTCAATCTTCTGTCTCTTAAAAACAGAAGAATCTACTACTCATGTGTATTTATATATAAACTTGTAAATAATCTTATTGACTCACCTAAACTACTTTCCCAACTGAATTTCCATGTTCCTACAATTTCTAGCAGAAATGAACATTGATTGCTTTTACTTATCCACACCAAGAACCAACTTACTGTATAAGTCTCTACTATTTTCAATGTGTAATAATGTCAATCAATTCTCAAAGCAAGTAGATATATATGCTGCAGCCCTACACATATTCAAACACGAAATCAAAAGCATTTTGTTTACAAAACAACAATGCTTACTAGTCTACCATTCTCATTCCAGAATCAATTGTGTATTTCACAACACACTTGTTATGTATACTAACACTGCACTCAGTGTCCTTGTAATTGGGCCCAGTTGCCTGTTTGAACAATAAAGGTTTTTTTTTTAATTCATTCATTCTGGGCCGTATCTTAAGAAGCTTTGGGTTTTGTCCAACAAGTATCAACTTATTTAGAAAGAAAATGTTTAATATCGGTCAATATTTTTCGAGGATAAAGACAATATCAAAGTTTGGAAACTCATTGAATATATAACATTTTCATTGATGCAGTTTCGAGCAAATAAAAGGTAACATAGGTAGGCAAGTGGTCTTTTGAATCTATTGATTTTTATTTTTCTTTTATTAAATAAATACACAACATAACCTTACTTTTCGTTATAACTGCTATTTCTGCTACTAAATATATTCCATATTCATAATAATTTTATTAATATAACTTTCTGAAGTGACTTAGGTATAACTTTCTAAAAGACACTTAATTTCCCGATATCTCAAATAAATGAATATTTCCTTCTTACCTTCATATTTTTCGAACTTCCCTTTACAATTTTTCTCACAAATGTTTGTCTTATAGAAGTTTATATACTACAGAAGTTCACACAAAACAAAGCGACGATCACTTAATAATGGAATACCAAATTCCACAAAATATATTCATATTTCACTTTCAAATTCAAATTATTAAATGAATGCAAATGGCATGGCAGGAAGCAGAAACACAAAATATTGTTATTATTCCAATTTAACTCTCAAGGTCAGGTCGCTTTGAGGCCCACCCACCTGAATTTGTTCCATCTCACTTGGATATATCATTTTTTGGGGATCATTTGACTACCGCCATCTACGAATGGACTCCATTTGTATCCAATCTTTCCGCCGTTTGTTTGACTGACTATGTATCTTTAGACCATTGTCTATTAGACAATGGTTTCATGGAAAATGGCAGAGTAGGAAGCTGTAATACAATTTGAATTTGTTGCATACGATTTTAATATGTTGCGCTTCCGTTCGAAAGATGGCGTAGGCATGCACATTCTATGCATTTTCTGAATCGACAGAAATATAGACTGAAATAATTCATATTACAGAATATAAGTGCCAATTTATGCAACATTGACATTGTCGTAGACACAATTACTGTCTCAATCATAGTCCCAGTCGCTGACTTAAGAAATGTTTGTATTATAGATAGATAGATAGATAGATTGATAGATAGATAGATAGATATATACTTTATTGTCCAAGAATATTCTTATTGACACAGTAAGATCAAAAAATTAATTATTTTAACATCACATTACGGCATTTGATATCCCTGCAGGCTATAGTAAACTTTTCAAGAAGCATATTTTTGACCGATCTGCTGAATATTTAATGATCTAATATATTCTAAGTTTGCTGTGAGAAGTGATTGACTATTCTTTTCCCTTCATACTTATTAGAGTGTTTTGTTAAATTCAGTTTAGGTATTGTCAGGTGAATATTACAGATCTGTCTGGTATTGTGGGATCTAGCTTCGGGAGAATCAGTAACGTATTTTTTGTGAATCAGGCATACTACTTCCAGAACAGAGATGCTCACTACAATTAAAAAAATTTGTTGTACAAAAAGATATCTACAGCTATCTATGTAGTTGGCTCTACACAAATATCTAAGAGATCTCTCATGCAGTACACAAATAACTGATTAAATAGTTTTTGACTACAAAATCCCCAAAACGCAATGTCAAATCGTAGATGAGATTCTACTAGGGCAAAGTAAGTCGATCTGGTAGTGGACATGTCAAGTTCATTGGCGACGACTCTTATAGCAAACGATCCAGAAGCTAACTTCTTACATAATGATGTGATGGTTCATTGAATTTCAATTTATCATCAATATGTAAGCCAAGGAACCTAGTACAAAGCGTTTCTTCGATATTAATATCATCAAGTCCCAAGTTATCATAGCTGAATTTACAGTTACAATTTCAGTCTTATCCACATTGGAAGAAAAAAGTTTGAATTGTTTAACCTTCGATGAATTTGAGACCACTTGTTTCAAGATTTCAGTGATTTTTTCATGCTATCGTCTGCGAAAATTGTGATACAATACAATATTGCTATCGAGATCGTTTACGTACAGTAAAAACAAGATTGGTCCCAAAACAGATCCCTAAGGTACTCCGCAATATTGGTTTGGTGCAGATTTGACAGATGGTTGACATTGGAGGTAAAACAACCTCACATTTTGGCTTTGTTTACTTTGGTAAAGAACGTTTATTCGACATTTTTACTGTTTTTATTGTGTTTCGAGTGAAATATTGTAATAATGGATCTGACAAAATATTATTCAAGTTTAGATGATGTTCACCGAGAACGGTATAAAGAGAATATTGCAGTATTGGGCATTGATCCCTATCTTCTGAAAACTGAAGACAGTTATTTCACTTTTTCCCAAAATAATGTATCCTGATATAGTAAATTATTTAGTGGAAACGAAGAGTGCTTTCACAATGACTGAAATGAAAGCATATGAAAGTTTAGAAGCCTACAATCTAGCAACTTGTGGATGGGGGAAAAAAATATATGTTAAGCAGATAAATTCTCATATCTTCATTGGAAAGGTGTACCATCATACCTATAAAAATACTGATAACTTATAATGCGAAAACAGGAGGAAGTTACAACGATAGGTAGAAAAGCATTTTGGATGCCACCAACTAAAAAGCCAGCTGAGCCCTGCAGAGTCTCATCACACCCAGTTGAAAATTGTTTTTACGACATGTAGTGTTGTTTCCTCATCGTAAGACCCTGTTGCGAATGTGTCCTTTCATATCACGTGAAACCATTTTTGGAAACTATGTGTTTTTATATATACGTTCACATTCAAATATATGTTAGTATTGTTTTTCACATGAGATTCTAGTTGAGGTATCATTGTTTAAAAAGTCTGTTGAATTTCTGTTTTAAACAACTTTATAGGGAAATAAAAATTGTAAAAATTTTTCCATATTTTTTATATGGAGACTAACTAATTTGCCCTTATTTCAACTGTTTTAGAATTCCTTTCTCTTACATCCTTACAATTAGTTGTCCTTTTAGTCTCTGATGAAGTTTAAATGTAAATAAATGAAACGCTGGCCAATAATAAGAAAGTTTGTCATTTGTCCTCTTCCGACAATCCTATCTATATACATATATATTTTTGGTAGGAAGTTCTTGGGATTCTTTTTTTTAAATCAAACATAAATTAGTGTTATAGATGTTTCACCCTGGCCAGGGGCATCTTCAGTATTTTTTTTTCCTTGGTTTGATGTTTTTTATTTTATAGTTTACCAAATAATCTTGATCATTGTAATAAGGAAATATGATTTCTTTATTGTTGTATAATATAATAATTGAATAATGGCGTGTTGTGTGCGATGGTGGTGTATATATATATATATATATATATATATATATATATAAATTAGTTCTTGTGATGAAAATCATGTTGATTATATGCATAATTATTGAAAATAAAACATTTATAATGGTTGAATTATTTATTTAATAAAAAAGGCAAGCCAAATATTCTACAATGAATTTCAAGTTAGAATGTAAAAATATAACTCATCAAATAAATTCCTTCTTTGGACTTCATTCGACACCCAGCTTATTGAATAATTTTTTTTTTTTTTTATGTTCTGGTTCCCACGAAAAGGGATATCCTGTAATGTTCAGAGAACATCGTGGGAACCAAGGGAAAGAAGGTAGGAGTTGGTGTTCTTCTTAAATTTCTGGAGGTTGTATGCCTCGGGGAACACCTCCCTAGGCAATGAGTTCCAAAGCCTCGCTGTTCGTTGGATGAACGAGTCTTTGGAAAGTGATGTTCTGCAGGTCTCCAAAGTGACCACGAAGGGGTGTGATGACTGAACTTGACGGGTTAGTCTCGAAGAGACTGCCAAAGCAGGAACGATTGTTGATATTTCAGAAGAGCATCGCCCATGAAAATATCTATAAAATAGAGACAAATCGCCAACTTTTCTACGGGGTTCCAGACAAGTGAGCGAGTTTAAAAGCGAGGCATCACCGACGAGACGAATTGCCCTTTTTTGGACAGAATCCAATAGCCTCAGGATATGTTTAGGTGCCGCGCTCCAAATACGGGAAACAGTATTCCAGGACAGGTCGGATCTGTGCCTTATAGATCATAAGCAGCTGAGTGGGGGTGAAATAGCTCTTGGCACGAAACAAAAAACCAAGTTTTGGGATGCAATGGACCTCACGTGATTTTCCCAGGAAAGGTTATTGCTGATAGTAATACCAAGCATCGATATGAATGACTTCAGTGGTATGGTTACTCCTGACAAAGTTATGTTAGGCACAGTGAGATCGGCTTTTCTAGAGAAAAGACATGCTTGTGTTTTGTTTGCATTGAATTCTACCAAGTTATTAGATCCCCACTCGAGAATTGTTCTAAGTCCATATTTATATTATTAACATTTCTTCCTCGTTCATTTCTGGTTTCACGGGCTGATATAGGGGCCCTGGAAGAGAAAGCGGTATGGAGGGTACTATCATCGGCAAAGCTGTGTACTGGACATGAAGTTGCTTTCAACAGGTCGTTGATGTGAAGTAGAAATAGTGTTGGTGCGAGAATAGATCCTTGCGGAACACCAGCATTTATGAGTAGAGTGTCAGATGAAACTCCATCGACCACTACATGGATAGACCTGTTTGGGAAAAAACTAGTAAGCAGAGAACACAGCTGAGGGATCAAGCCATAAGACGGAAGCTTGGCGAGGAGTCCCTGGTGCCAAACTCGATCGAACGCCTTGGAGATATCTAATGCCACAGCTGAAGTTTCTCCATACTTTTCAATAGATAGCTGCCATATATGTGAGACGTAAGCGAGCAGGTCACCAGTTGATCTCTGATGGCGGAAGCCATATTGCCTATCGTTGACAATTCCTGAGTCTTCCAGATATTTCATGAGCTCGATGTTGATGGCTTTTTCCATGACCTTTGAAATAATAGATAGCAGTGCGATAGGTCTGTAGTTGCTAGGTAGGGCCTTTTTGCCTTTTTAGGGACTGGCTGTACTCTTGCAATTTTCCAATTGGACGGAAATACCCCAAATTGTAAGAGTGGTTGAACAACTTGCAAAGAACAGGTGTTAGTTCGGGGGCACATTTCTTGAGAACAATCGGCGGGATTCCGTCAGATCCACAGGCTTTGTTGGTGTTGAGACCCAGCAAAATCTTTCTGATAGTACGTTGGCGAAAGGTGATCTCGGGCATGTGACTGTCAATAGGTGTAATGTTCGGGGTTGTTTTCCGATGAATCCAGAGTGGAATTTCCAGCAAATAGGTGCGCAAAGATATTGGCTTTTTCCTGGGCAGTCGTTGCTAGTGTTCCATCTTCTTTGGTTAGAGGAGGAAATGAGCTGGAAGTGAAGTTTCTTCCCACAGCTTTGGCGAAAGACCAAAATGAACGGGATCCGTTAGGACATTCAGCAAGTTTTGATCTTATTTTGGCATTGTGGGCATCTTTTGAGCATTCATAGGTACAACATACCCTAATGAGGGGGCATAACGCTTTTTTCTTACGTGAAGATTTCTACCAGTCAAAACCTACCACAAGCCGCGTAAAGGAACTTCGTTCAAAAATCCATCCTTAAAAAAATGCAAAGAAAAATTCCATCCTTGGGTTAGCAAATCCTCAGCAGACCACCATATCCAATTTATCCATATGAAATACCCGTAATCTTTTATATCTATCACATACATGGCTATTTCCATGATTGATTTCATATCCCATATTGATGGATAGTACCCAATCGGGATGGGTTTCTTCCCTCAAGGAAGCTGGCTATCCTACAATATTAGGAAGTCGTGTTTATTAAAATATGCCAAATCATATATTATTTCTCTTCATGACTCACTGAAATATATTATAAATGAATTAAATAGATTCAACATATTTCCTTTACTAGAGTGAAAATGTCTGGAACAAACTCTACCATATTTCGTTAACTTATCAGACAAGTCTTTTCGTTTGATGGCATGTATCCAGGCTGCTTGCCTTCTCTGGGAGATTTCACAATGTTTTCTATTTCCTACAACAGCAGATGGAATTCTGATAACAGGGTCAAAAATACAAACATGTACATTTACCTGAAAAATCGTATTCGGCCCGTCTTTTGATGCATTTTTATTGCATTTCACAACAGAACAATATAAAGGCATGATCATCCACGAATTAAACAATAACACATGTAATCCAACTACTGAATTCTTTTTGAAATAGGTAAAAATGTTCAATTTTCCAACATAAACAAATCGGAAAAGTAAGGTTGTTTTACCTCCAATGTCAACCATCTGTCAAACGTGCACGAAACCAATATTGCTGAAAGATCAGAACATGCATCGTTCATTTTCACTATTTGTAATATTTTCTCGAGGTATGATCTGAACCACTCGAGACATGTTTCTCTTATTCCAAAGCGATGCATTTTCTGCAGTAGTATTCAATGATTAACACAACGGAAAGCTTTTGAGAAATCACAGAATACTGCTGCAATAGCTTCACCTTCATTCAAACTCATGTAAACCTATACTATTATAAAACTGAGGACATTGCATCATTAGTACTTTTGGAAGATTGAAACCCGAACTGACATTCATTTAATATATTTTCATTTGATAAAAGAAGCAATAATATTTTCTTCACTAATTTTTCTATAATCTTTGACACTGTAGACAACAACGAGATTGGTCTGAAGTTTGAAGGACTGGTGGTGTCACCACCTTTATAGAGAGGCATAACAAGTGCCGTTTTCAAACCTGAGTGAAAAACTACAGTTCCAAAAGATTTATTGATTACATCTGCTAGCAGGGCCGGAGAGAGACAGCATTGGGCCTTGGGCAGAATATCAGCCGGGCCCCTACCTTGTTTTCTTCGTTTGTCTGTCATTCTATAATTCCTTCCGGTTCAAAATTTGTACTCCATTTTTGGAGCACTTGCCAACATCCGATTGAGCTGAAAGTTGGCAGGTGCTCATAATTCCGGCGCAATGCATTATGGAGTTTTTGTTAAAGAAAAAACAAAATGGCGGCTCCAATGTGGCGGACGAGTTTTGTGATTATGGAACGTGGGGGTTTTCGGGGACGGTGATAATGATTTTTTTGTCAAAATTCAAGATGGCGGCTTCATGATGGCGGACAAGTTTTGTGATTATCGTCCGATTTGATTCAAAATTGGTATGTGTGGTTTTCGGGAAAGGTGATCATGGATTGTTTGTCGAAAATTCATAAATTTGAGATGGCTGCTCCAAAATGACGGAGGTTTTGTGATTATGGTCCGATTCTATTCAAAATTTGTATGTGGAGCTTTTCGGGGTTTTTTTTTGTGAAAATTTAGAAATTGAAGGGCGGCCATGGAATTTTGGTATAGAAAAAAACAAAATGGCGGTCCAAGATGGCGGACGAGAATTAGGTTTATGGTCGGATTCGATTCAAAATTGGAATGTGGGAGATTTCAGGGTCGAAGATTATGAAGTTTCCTTCAAAATTCATGAGATCAAAATGGCGGCCTTAAGATGGTCGATGATCTCTGTGTTTATGGTCCGATTCTATTCAAAATTGGTATGTGGGGGTTTTCGGGGTCGGAGATAAATTTTTTTTTTAATTCACGAATTCAAGATGATGGACGAATTTTGTAATTAATAATAATAATAATAATAATAATAATAAGACGTTTATTTCGAAGGTGAAGTACATTACACTGCAGAGTGCTATATAAATGCATTACACTGCAGGAGTGATATATAATTGTAAAAATTAAAAATAAACGTAGTTAGGTCACGAAAGCATAGCTTGTGTGTGAATTATGGCCCGATTTGATTCAAAATTGGTATGTCGGAGTTTATGGGGTCGGAGATTATGAATTTAGTCGAAGATTATTGATTTTCAATTGAAATTCCTAAATTGGAGATGGCAACTCCAAAATAGCGGATGAGTTGATATTTGGATGGTCTTATCATTGAATGACTAGATAGCTCAGAACTTCCAGGAAAAAGGCATCATAATGACGACGTTTTAACAAAAATGCATAGATTGAGGCGTACTTTAGTACTCAATAGCTCAAAATAAAATAATTAATGAAAAACCTTTTTAAAGACAAGCTCTTATTCAAATGCACTGAAGGTAAAATGTAATTGCTTTGGATGTGTGACGAATGTTATTCCGTGAGTTATAGATTCAAAAATTTGCCGCTTTTGTAATCGAACTGAAAACTCGGAATAACCTACGTCACACATTCAAAGCAATTAATTTTTACTTCAGTGCATTTGAATAAAAGTTTGTCGTATAAAAGGTTCTTTATTATTTTCTATTTATACCATCAGTTTCTTTGAATATAATCCATCTGAAGGCCTTGGCTTGGTACTGGAATGAATATTTATAATAATATGAACTGACCTTTTTGCAATCTTGATGCAATTGGTAGAAAAAATATTTTTTGTGAAGTTTTCTTTAGACAGCTGCCTAGCTAATTGTGACTCGATTGAGAGCATTGCCAAAATTAAGTCGTGCCTGTCCCATAGTCGAACGCAAGTGATTTTTTATTCTGGCCAAAGCACTAGATGATCTCTCCGCTTCGACTACGGTGACTGATATCGAACAAAATATCCTAATTGCCACACAACTATTTGGAAACAAGCTCTGTACTCTTTGTTTAAAAATTATATTGAGTAGTTCCATGTTGTCTTCAAAGTTTGCCAACTGAAGAGTTTTGAAAGATCAAATTCTTCACTGAGATCGATGGTTACATCCTCCGAATATATAGAAGCAAAATTGTCGCGATTCGTAAAAATTAACGTTAATGGATATCAAAAGACATAAACAGTGGCTGCCTGGCCTCACTTGGGTATTAGGTGTGGGCATTGAACAATAGTTTTAATGTTTGTTGAAAATATATCAGATGTGTTCAATGTCAGTGCTAGCCGGAAGTAGTTGTTTTCTGTTGACATTCCAAATACTTCATTTTAATCGGATTTCAATTACAGAAACTTTTATCAATATTCAATTGAGAATGTTTCCCTTTTCAAGTTTTTTTAATGTTTCATGAAGACTCCGGGCCCCTTGCCCTCTCGGGCCCCAGGACATTTGCCCCCCGCCCCCCTTCTCTCCGGGCCTGTCTGCTAGTACAGATAACGCTATAAATGGTAGATTATGTAAGAGTCTCCTAGTTAATCCATCCAATTTGGCAGATTTATCGTTTTTTATTTCCATTAGTGTTTGTTTTATCTCGTGAACATTTGTAGGGATTATTATAAAATAGGTGTGGCAGTGAGTATTGTCGAAGTATCTCAAAGGATTCAGTTGAGATACTAGATTGGCTGTCAAACTTTTGGCGATTGAGCAGTGGCTAGTAGTTGTTCAAGGTATTCGCGTTGATGTTAATAACCTCTGCTGCTGTCGATACACTTCTTTTTCCCAGTAATTCATTTATTATTGCCCATTTCTCTTTAGGTTTGTTTTTCGATTGTTCAATTCTGTTTGAGTAATAATTATTTTTAGCCATTTAAATGAATTTTCTATAAATACATATTATTGAAATATTTTCAATTGTACGCAGGGATCTAGAATTTGTTGCCAAAACTTTCAACCCTGTTACTATCCAAGGCTTTTTGTTTTTTATTTTAATTTTTTTTTAATGGAAAGCATTTATCAAATTTATTCATCAAAATTCCTTGAAAGATAGTTACAGGATCAGAAGTATTCAATATATCATCCCAGTTTGTCTTTTCACATGATAGTTTGAATTTGTTGTAGTTGTGTTCACTAAAGATTCTACCTTCTCTAAATTCAACATCTGCTGTTAATTGAAAATTTGAATTGAATTGCTTCATGATCAGATAAGCCTGCAGGAATAACTCTCGTATCTGATTTGTTAGTAAAATTTGAGCATACATAACCAATTATCGTAGCAGTCTTGGCTGTGATTCTAGTTGGCTCGTCAATATGCATTTTCAGAATATAATTAATGAATAAATTCTGTAGGATATTAGTGAATTTGCAATTTCGGGAGAAATCAATATTGAAATCTCCTGGAAGAATGATTTTCGATTTGAGTGGTAGGCATGATAAAAGAATTTCAAGCCTTTCGAGAAATGTGTATATATCACTTGATAGACCTGAAAGAGATCTATAAATGCATAGTATATACGGATTATTATTCTTATTGTGAGCTATTGAAAACTGAAATTCACCCTCAACTAACATATCATATTTGTGTACATCAACTAATGATATTCGTCCAACATATTTTCATGTATGAGAATCATTGTTCCTCCATGTAACATTTGTTTTCGACAAAATTTCAAGACAATAAGATAATCAGGGATAAAAGTAGAAATGTTAGAAATTTCTCAGATTCCAAATATATCGAAAGTCCATCAATTTTATTACGAACATACTGTATATTCAATAGAATCAGTGAAGTATTTTGTTGGTGACTAGTTTGTAGCCTATAGGACTGTTTGGTTGGGGATTTGACTGTATTATCATGTTTGTTCGACTGAGTGAACATATCAGAATCAGAAGAACTCATCACTTGGGTGTCTGACTTTTTTTGTTCTGTATGGCTTTTCTCGGTCTGAGTTTGGGTGCTGATAAAAACTGTACTCTTTATTCTCACATTCTCATTTTAAAGTAATCAGATTGTCTTGCAATTCACGTATAGCTTTTTCACAATTTTGGATTTTACTCACAAAATCGTTTTCCATTTTTATAGCTTCCTCATAGAATAGTTCGTATTTTTTATTCAATTTTTGAATTGTTTCTTCTTTATCTTCAATAAGTTCTAAATAGAACTCATCTTTGTTGCCATCACTGTCAACAGAAATCTCACACTCCATACAGACAGTTGTTTTTGTATGCTTTCGGGGCAATTTCATCATAACTTATGTGGAACACTCCATGGCACCTAACATATATAGTAGCCATTTTTCGGCTTTTTATTACAACACATGAACACAAATTCGTTGTTGTTTGAGAAGACACATGTTGTTTACCAGAAGCCATTTGTGCATCACAGTTTCTAGCATTAATTCAGCAATTGTTTTCCACGAATTCTCAATGGCCATATCGTCTATAAAAAAGGAATATTTTTTATCCCAAAGATTTTTTTTCAATTATTTTCATAAGAGTGCCCTTTTCCAGACTCATGTTCTTAGAAACAAAAGTCGTAAGATTGATTTTCAATTCCATTTATCAAACTATACACATGCGCCTTTTATATGACTTCTCAATCATAAGTATAAATATTGAAATTCCCCAAGTTGAAGGTCGTATTCTTATGATAGTGATTGAGACTAAAACAAAAAAAATTGCATAAATGCTTCCATTGAAATGTACAGATTCAACTCGATTTTATTATTCAGACAGAGACTGTGACTAGAATTATGATAGTGATATTGTTGCATAAATTGGCCCTAACTGAGAATGATATCAACAATGTTTTTGAAAGAAAAACATATCAGTTATATGGTTATCATAAATATATATGACACATCTTCAACAGAGCAATAAGTAAATCTTATCGAGTAATTATATTATGACTGAATATATAGCATTCCAATCTTTTTTTTATTACTTATCCATCAATTATGGGGATATATATTCAAACATTAAAAAAGGCTTTCGAAAGAAAAACAGTTGTTATAAGTACAAAAACAAAAAAATTCAATACATGTTATAGATTTCTCCTAAAAATCTCCGAGGTCCTCCGTCGAGTGTTCAGAATTGACGCTTTATCCAGGATTTCCCCAATCAATTCGATTGTCAACAGATGTAATCTCTGCTAGGTGGTGGAGAGGCAGATGAGATAAGTCTTGGCGTTGTGTCGATGGAGGGAATTTTTTTCTACCTGCTCTAATTAATTTTATTGTTCTAAATTCTATAAATCAGCGAATATCGCGAATTTCATAGTTTCATTGCCCCAAATCATGCGATCCATGTTCTGATTTCTTTGCAACTATTTATTTTTGTTGTTGAACTTTTTTTTTGTTTTTCATCCAATCGATGTCAATATATTCTTGTTCCGACAGACATGATAAATGAAACCTTTACTGAAAATATATACGTCGTGAAACCATATATGACTAACAATTTGTTAATATCTAAATATCAGAACAACACTTATACAATTTTAACTATGTGGTTAGGCATTCTCTTTTACACAATTATTGAAAAAAGAATTAGGATATATTGTTTATAGGATATATTTCGGTTAAAATGTATGTATTAATCACAAATTGTCAAAATATTTCTATTTAAAATAGTAATTTTTTGAGAAATAAAACTTCACATGAAATAAATTTGATAGTATTAATTAGTAAGAAAAAAGTAAATTTAAATAATAATAATTTTTGCCAAAAAATTACGAAGTATAACAACCAATTTAATTTACACTCCGTTGATAATGGTATGGGGGAAATCATTATTAGGATTAAAATATGAAATAAAAAGTTTTTCCATCAACTCTAGACACATTTCTTTATGATCTGTAGTTGAAGTTTCTGCATATCACTTTCTTCAATTTCCGCTTATATCCCTCTATGTTTCTATTACATTCCTCTTCGTCGGCATGTAATTGTTTTTTAGTATTTGCTACATGTTCAGAGTGCATTCTCCACCAAAAACTTTTTTGCTTGGACAATATTATCATATCGTGATACCACCGAGACGTTTGTTTGGATTGTCGCAGTTTTGGGTATGATTGTAGATTCCACCACCTACGACAATCCACTTTTTCTAGTAGGTCTTGTCCTGAAGGGTTTCAATATGTTACCATCCCTAGATCTATGTTTGACACTGCGAATGGTCATCGGGGAGTAGTCAACAAAGTCTTACATTGAGTCATTCCTTGCATTTGTAGCTTGGGTTAATGGAGATAGTATTTTGAGTACTGAAGGGATCTCTGGTGGAGAGCATTGTGAAACACTATCAGACTGCACATTATTATGTTAATAGGTGTTAGGGTGAACAAAAACACGCTTGTTCTCGAACAACAGAAAATGAACTAAACCTTTATTCACTTGTAAGCATTGACATAATTAAACGCAACGCCATCTACAATATGGCACAACTATTATCTACCACAGTGCTTGAAAAAAGGAAACATAGAAGGCATTAAGAATCAACATAGAGATGGAATGGATATTACAAACTATTTATAACACCCCCACTAGTTTGAAATATTTTTTGAGACTACAAACATTAACAATTTTGGCACAACTTACAAACTTGCAAAACCTGAAATTTCCAAAAACGTATAATGCTTGTTTGCTCCCAAAGCTTTTGTTAAAATATCTGCAGGCATAACTTTTGTCAGCAAATATTCAGTAATAATCAAACTATTTGCTACAGTTTCTCTTACAAAATGATGATGCACATCCATGTGTTTTGACCATTTGTGAAATGTTGGATTCGCTTAAGGTTCAAGGCACTTTGACTATCACTATACAGTAAAACAGAGTTCAAAGAGCATTTCAATTCTCCTAGTAGATTCCTTAAATATATAGAATCCTAAGCTGCCTCTGCTAAGGCCACATACTTCGCCTCAGTACTGGAGAGTGCAACGATTTTTTGTTTGCTGCTCTCCCAGGATACTGCACAATTTGAATAGGTGAAACTAAAACCATTATAGGACCTCCTATCAAGAGAATTTCTGCCCCAATCAGCATCTACAAATCCCACCAAACCTTTAGGATTTTTTTCAAACTTTAAACATAAATCATTAGTTTTCTTTAGGTACCTCAATATTCTTCTAGCACTTTGCCAATGAGTATTGTCGTGGCAATTGTTGAATTGACTTAGGTAGCTGACACTGTAAGAAATGTCTGACCGAGTCATTATTACTAAGTACATCAACCCACCTAGCAGCTGTTGATATGGTATCGAATCACAATAACTGCCTTTTAAGAGATTCAAATTATTTTCCATTGGCGTATCCACAGTGTTGCAATCTGTCATAATGAACTCAGACAACAACTGATCTATGGTCCAATGTTATGACATTTTTGTTTTGTCAATACAGATATTCAGTCCAAAATTTGCTTAGCCTGGCCTCAATCTTTTAATTCAAAATTTAATGCCAATTCCTCTTTCAAAGCGTTTAATTCTGATATATCATTCGGCAAAATTAAGATATCGTCAACGTACAATGCAATAACTGTCATAAGACTTTTATTGTGTTTAATTAAGACACACGGTTCAAAGTCAGACTTGTTGTACTTTGAATTGATCAAGACATCTTCAACCTTTTTGTACCAAACACGGGATGACTGTTTCACTCCGTTAATTGCCCGTTTAAATTTTAATACTTTGTTATCCTGACCTGGTTTCGTAAAATCCTCAGTTTGTTCCATAAAAACAGTATCTTCTGAATGACCATGCAAGAACGCTGTAATTACGTTTGGATGAAAAAGTTCTAAATCTAAAGCTATTAACAATCTTAGGGGGGAGTGCCTAACAACAGGCGAGAAGGTTTCATTATAGTCCACTCTTTCTTTCTGGGTTGAACCCTTGGCAACTAACCTAGCACGATAAGTTTTAACATTTTCACTATCGACTTTGATTTTGTAGACCCACTTACACTGCACTGAAGCACCATCCCTACAAGAATCCCCACATCCCATGTTTTATTCTCTTCTAGATTTTCCATCTCTTCCATCATGGCTTGCCTCCACATGATACCATCAGACCTGGACACTGCTTCAGTGAAGGTTTCTGATGGGGCCCTCCTCAGGGAACTTCCTGGGGATTGTTACAATTGCTGGAGTAGGAAACATAATCATCATATGTTTTCACCTTTCTCTGTCGCTCAGATCTTCTTGATACTGCATTCATGGCACTTGCAGACTCCGCTTCACATAATATCCTGACGCGTTGCTCTGGCTCATGGTCGCTATCACGTAAATCATATGCTGACTGCATGTCACTAGAAGTGTCATAAACTGAAGTATCGTGGAAAATTTTATTTTCAACTCCAGTGAATATGTTGTCATTGTCCCACACTGAATATCGTACCTGATTTCGGATTTCAACAGTTGTGATATTATGGATTTTGGTTTTCAAATCCTCATGGATATTCACATCCCTGATTGTTGTTACGTCATCGGTTTCAGGGTTATAGACTCTATAGCCCTTTATTTCTTCAGAATGTGTTTGACTTTTTATCAAACTTCAGTCTTTTTTCTTTGGGGATATGTCCATGACAGTACTTCCAAAAATACGCAATTCTGATAAGTCTATTTTTTTACCATGTCATGTTGGATAAGGAGTTTGTCCATTCATGCTACTGGAAATGCTCCTATTCTTCAAATAGTTAGAAGTATTGATGGCTTCGCCCCAAAAACGTTTTCCTAATCCAGCATCGAATAAAAGACAACTTGCCTTTTCTACATTAGCCATCCCATTTTGCTCAGGCGTATAGGGGTTCGTTTTTTTGGTTTGCCTTCCATTTAAAAAAAATCGAACTCTCTACTGCAAAATTCGCTCCCTGATCGGTTCTGAAAATCTTAATCTTTTTGTCTTTTTGATTTTCTATCATGGCTTTGAATTCTTTGAATCAATCGAACACTTCACTTTTTGCTTCAAGGAAGTAGACAGAAGACATCCTACTGAAGTCATCAACACAGAGTAGAAAAAACGTGGAAGTAATTTCCATCGGCCCACAGACATCCCCATGAACAATTTCTCCTGGGCATTTCACTGGAAGCTTTTCCTGATTTGCTACAATGATTTCATGAATGATTGGCTGTGAGATATTCTCAATCCAACTTCCAATTAGCGTCATATGTTTGCTTGCACGAAAGTCTAAATAAAAATAATTCTTGTTGAATTTTGCACTCAAAAATACAGCACTAAAAGCGAACTGATCGTTAGATTTGGAATAATTAGCTTCATTTGGACACTTAGACAAATGCTGGCATTTGAAGCAAGTTATTTTGCTTTTGTCTTTTGGTTTATCATCAGCTGTTCTATTACTGCTTTTTTTGCTGTTGGCGTCACCTGTTGTCCCATTTTTGAAGTTATTGAACTTCGGTAAAGGCACCACCTCTACTGCCGCTGGAGCCACCTGTTTCCATATCGAGTAGCTTGCTTTTTATGACATCTGTAGTAATGGAGATTACTGCATGCTCGAAATCCATCAACATTGGTAAATATTTGTTTGGTAAACCTGCCAACAACAATGCGCCGATCCATTCCTCGGTAATGGCGATCCCAGTTTTTCTTAACTTTCGAGGTGTTTCAATCACCTGATTGACGTAGCTTTCCATGGATTCACAGTTATCCAATCTCAATGATATGAGAGTTCTCAGCATTCAAATTTTTCTTGCAACCAGCATAGAGATTTTTGATCTTGTCCCAAAAGGTGTTAGGGTGAAAGAAAACACATTTGTTCTCGAGTAACAGAAAATGAACTAAACCTTTATTCTTTTGCAACGCAACGCAACGCCATCTACAATATGGCACAACTATTATCTACCAAATTGCTTGAAAAATGGACACTGAGAGGGCATTAAGTATTAACATAGAGATGGAATATTTCAAACTATTATCATCTAGAAGCTCGAGAAAATATATTGAATTTGTGACTCCGTTAGATGTTTTTTGCGAAGCCATCTTGTTTTCTTTCAATAATTCGACTGACTCAAATGACATTCTATATTTATAATGGAAAAAATTATATACCGACATATGGCGCTTTGTCTATATTTCTGTGAGAGTAGATGGGTGCTTCTTCCGAATTTCAATAACTATTCCACATTGAGATTTATGTGATCTAAATACATGTTGAAATTTCTATTTTCAATCCAAATTTCTTGACAACTCAAACGGAGCTAATTGAAGATGGCGCTTCATATTTGTATCTGTCATTATGACATATCTATCGTCCAATGCGATCCTCCACTATGGAATTTTATGGTTTTTGCCATCATGGAATCAAAACGCATGCGTATAATAGAAATTGCTACAATCGTCCGATAATATATTGAGTGACACTTAGATAATGACTATGGAATAGTAAACAGTTCTCAAGATTAAATAAAGTTGTTTGATTTTAATGTTTACAATATATAATGTTATTATTAACTCCCACAAACAATTTTGAACTCCCACAAACAATATTTCATTGTATTGATTGATTGCAATGACACATTAGTATTCAGTACTCAATGAAGAAGTTTCCATTATTTTGTATGGATTAATTATAAAAATTTAAGTAAAATAAAACAAAAATGTGAACGAATCATTAAAATATCTCTAGAAGTGAAAAAATTATGGAACTTTGAAGTTGCTCTTGCAAGAATAATTTCGTTACACGCGGCGCTCCAGCGTGTGACGTCAATTGACCTAGACGACGCGGCTCGTATTTGCTGAGTACTTACAAATTCATTGGTGTGCGCTGTTCGTGTCGTGTTTTGTTTATCACATGATCTCTGAGATTAAAAAATACGCCTACAAATTTTGTATTGTCCCTATGTGTCAAAGCACGGCAGGTAAAAAACCCAATGAAAGTTTTTTTCGTGTACCAAGTGATATAAATAAAAGGAAGAAGTGGTGCAAACTAATGAGGCGTAACTTAATTGGACCTAAGCACTAAATATATGAGTGAAGATCATTTTGATGTAAGTACCTATTAGTACTAGCTGCCTATTTCTGATTAATATATCTATTGAGATGTAGGTTTGGAATAACTTATTGTGTGAAAATAACTATATATTTTCACAAGCTTTTATTGAACTTGCATTGTACAATGTTCATTTGTTTAGTTCAAATCTTGCAAGTGAATTTTGACCCACTTCTAGTGGACCGATTAGCTTGAAATTCGGCAGGTGTACATAATTCCGGTGACAATTAATTATAAAATAAAATAACAAATAAAAAACAAATAAAATTTGTTATAGAAAACAAAACAAAATGGCGGCTCCAATATGTCGACAAGTTTTTTGATTATGTTCCGATTCTATTCAAAATTGATATCTGGAGGTTTTCGGTGTCGGTGAAAAATTCATAAATTCGAAATGGCGGCTCCAAGGTGGCGGACGAGTTTTGTTGTTATGGCCCGATTCCATTCAACATTCGAATTCAATAAAATGACGCGGTTCATGAATGACTAAAAAGAATTAAATGAATTATAAGCAAAAAAACATTTTTAAAAACAAGCTTTTATTTAAGTGGTTCGAAAAGAAGGAAATAAACTTTGAAGTAAATCAAAACCATAATTTTGTTACATTATACAATTTTATATGATATGAAAGCTTGCTGCGAGATTTTCCTGTGTGAATTCCTTTTATAAAAAAATACATAAATTTCTACTTAGAATTTTCTCGCGACAAGCTTTTATATCATATATAATTCTATAATGAAACAAAATGAGGGGTTTGATTTATTTCAAAGTTTATTTTCTTCTTTTTAGAGCACTCAAATGAATTGTTGTTTTCAAAAATGTTTTTTACTTATAATTTATATGGAAATGTAATTGTTATTTACTTTATAGGTATGTATTTACTTTGAAAATCGAATTAATGACAAGTCACAACTTTAAAGTACCCACTTCTTCATTTGAAATAGTGATGCGTAAGATGCGTTGATGAGCCTCATTTAATATCGATATGCTTCATTACAGGTTGAAAATGACACATGTCGTTTTACGAAGCCTTCTTCCATTATAGTGAAATAAAAACTACACTACCCATACATAAAAAAACGAGCAACTGTAAATACCTAGAAACGGCGCGAGAGCCCTGGGGCGATTAGGGAAATAATAAGTGATTTGTGGTGCGACGATCTCAGATAGGTGAAATGACGTCACAGGCGAGTCAGATACCACGGACGTTCCGCGCTAAAATACGTAAACTCAAATAATCTAAAACTCAGTCATTTATTAATGGATTTCAAAAAAAAACAATGATTTATTAGTTTTGATTTACCAATATTATGATAGAATATATTTTAGTTTTGATCATTAGGTTATTATACAGGGTATATGGAATCTTATATTTGTGATAATTGAACTCTGAATATAATGAACCTGAGTCATTACAGTACAAAAAATATGTCATATATAAGTATTGAAAAACGAATAACAAATACCCCAAAAATTTAATGGAGTAGGGAATGTCGCATCACCCCGCGACACTTTTCGTATACCAAACCATAATGTATGTACACTCCATGCATACTCCATTAGACGAGACCAACTCCAATTAATTATTGCATATCATGCAGAGCTCAATAGTTTGGAGTTGCCCGAAAGAATTATTGCAGGCAAAACAATTGAATGATGGTGTGATCGTAACTACCTTTTGTATCTCTACGTGGTCATATGTGGCTTGACGAATAAAGTAGGTCATTGGATATCTGTGGAAGCAACAATAGCACAAATACCTAACTCCAGAACAACCAACCACCATTTCCACACAAGAAACGGTATAATACCTTCTACCGTCCATTTCAGGAATGGGCAAAGTTGTTCTTCTATATATTACCACAAATGGTGGATCGATTTCAATGCCCTCATCGTCCATGTCCATAGGTGTGTTCGCTTGTATCTCTTCAACCCTTATATCTTCGATGTATCCACCAGCAAACTATTCAGTGTAATTCAACTGATTGTCTTTGATTGAAATCCTTTCAAGATTCTTCTCAACGGATTTACCTTCATTATTGTACTCTGCCATCTTATTATCTTCGAAAGCTACCCACGAATGAGTTCATGAGGAGTGAGTTTGCTATTCATATAATGTGGTGTAGTAAGCTCCTTCAACTTACCAAGTTGTTTGATTGCAGAGGGCGCTGATGTAGTGGTATTCGTTGAGTTTCAACCTTCTGTTCAGCCTTGACAGATTGTAGAAGGCGCATGCTAATACACACTCCTCTAGATGCATTTCTATGGATATGATGATACTTTCAACACATTTGATCGAGTATTCAATGTGTCTACTCAATCAGAAATTTGTGAGGCTGACTCCACAACACGGCCAACATCTGATACATATTCACACATGATCCTCTTCAAGGGAATGCAGTGTCGTCTGATGAATCGCTTATCGTCATCAAATTATAGGTCCACCTTATTTCTCAACTCGGAATACAGTGAGGCTTTTCAGAAATTTTTATTTTTCATTGAAGTTTGTGCTTCTGCTCAAACTCAAATTGCACCATCCAAATGAAGTTGAGTTCCGTCCAACTATCAACTAGAAAATTCCATTAATCGAACTTGATGCCGACAATACATCAATACAAACTAGTAACACAACCTATGCGCAACCTTTGTTTGAAGGTTGTAGACGATGTGGTAACTTGATTACTATCGTTTCGGACGTCCATCGTCTTAGTGTATTTAAAAGGTTTTCACGACGTTTCGAATGCTTGTATCTGCAATCGTCTTCAGGTGAATACTGACGAGTTTAGGTGCTACTTACCAATTTATATTACTGTCGGCGCAATGATGCGTGCAATTCCGCCATGTACAGCGGTGCGTGTATTTCGCGCGGTGTGGTGGTGCGTGAAGTTTCGCGCCTCTGCAGCCCGCCAGAAAGAGCAATCAGGGATTTCCATACGTTCTTGATCTCAACGCTTGGTTGACTAAGGGCGCTATTGGCTTCGATGTAGGCGGCCTCTTTGAACTTTCGTTTGAACCAATGCTCCTCTCTATGTAGAACACTTGCGTCGTCCCATAGAACTCGATGGTGCTCAGTCCAGGCGTGGTCAGCGATAACCGATTTTGAAGTTTCTCCACGTTGAGTCCATTTCTTGTGCTCATCCAATCTTACCGATAACGGTCTCTTTGTCTCTCCAATGTAGGAATCTCCGCATTCACATGGAACTTCATGAGTGAAATTCTTACTGATTTCATTTTTGTTGTCAGGTTTGGTCTTGGTCAGGAAACTCCGTAAAGTACTGCCGGATTGGAAGCAGCTCTTGATGTTGAACTTGTTTCCGATCCTTCTGATCTTCTTGGAGACACCTCTGATGTACGGAAGGCAGATCACTGTGCTTTGTTGTTGCTCTTCAGATGTCTTCGTTCTCCGGAGTTGTTTCAATACTCCTTCTAGGAGTTTCTTGGGATATCCATTCCGGTGGAGGTCCTCTCTGATGTGGTTCAATTTGGCATCTAGTGACTCCACATCGTTGCATATGTGCGTCGCTCTCTCCACCAATGTTCTCACGATCCCTCTCTTCGTCGAACTCGAATGGTTGGAGCTGTAACTGAGGTACTGCCCCGTATGTGTCTTCTCTCTGTAGACGGAGGTGCGAATTTCATTGCCTATTCTCTCAACGTTCACATCGAGGAAGGGTAAGGCACTGTTGGTTTCCATCTCCATCGTGAACTTGATCGAATCCCTGATTCTGTTAATTCCTGAAAAGAAATCCTGGAGATGTTCGTCTCCGTGATTCCATACAATGAAGGTGTCATCCACGTACCTCAACCACAGCTTTGGTTTGTATTCTGCCTCCCGTATAGCCAATTCCTCGAACCACTCCATGTATATGTTGGCGATGATTGGAGAAAGGGAAGATCCCATCGGGAGTCCGTCGACTTGAGAGAAGAATCGGTCCTTTTCCTGGAAATATGAGTTCTGTAGGCAGCACTGCAGTAATTCCAATATTGCGTGGGTAGGAAGGTCAGTCCTCTCGTGCAGCTGGTCATCCTCTTCGAGTTTTCTTTTGATGATACTGAGAGATTCCTCTATTGGTGTAAAGGCTCTCCACGTCGAAGCTGATGAAACGATCTTCTGGTCCAAGTTCAACATCTGTGATGGTGTCAACGAAGTGCTTGGAATTCTTGACGTATGAACTGCTATTACCTTGTAAGGGTTGTAGTATCGGTAGGAGGTATTTCGATAACTTGAAGGTTGGTGAGTTCCGTGAGCTGGTGATCGGTCTCAGTGGCATGTCTGGTTTGTGGATTTTCGGAAGGCCGTAGAGATGCGGTGGTTTGCTGTAGTGTGGCGTTAGATGTGATCGTTCGTTGTCTGGAATGAAGTGTTTGAATTTCCTCAGAGTGTTGTAAATCTTCCTTTCTATAGTGGGTGTCGGATCCTTCTTCAATAGTTCATAGTTCCCTGTGTGGAGTAACGACTCTATCTTGTCATCATATGTTGTGGTGTCCATGATAACTGTGGCGTTTCCTTTATCGGCTGGAAGAATCTTTATGGATGAATCCTTTTGAAGAATTTTTAGGGCCTTCTGTTCCCCTGCAGTGATGTTACTCCGGGGATTCCTCTCCCTCTCGAGTGTCTCTCTCACTTTCCATCTGAACTCTTCTGCCTGGATGGGATTCATTCTGCTGCTGGTTGACTCTACAAAGCTCACAATGTCCAGGATAGGTATTGTTTTAGGTGCAACTGCAAAGGACATTGTAAGCTCTGTAGAGTCAACCAGCAGCAGAATGAATCCCATCCAGGCAGAAGAGTTCGAATGGAAGTGAAGCACTCGAAGAAATCCCAGATAACTGAAAGACTAAAATCTAAAGATTCCACAATTCTTCCAACCATGAAACCGATGAACACCACAACATGCTGATGACAAGAAAGTCGTTACTCACGCAGAAACTATGAAGCGATCGACTATAGAAAGGAAGATTTACACTCTATTCAAACACTCCATTCCAGACGGCGAACGATCATCTAACGCCACTAAGCCACCGCATCTACGCTTCCAATCACAGCCGAATGCCACTGAACCGATGCACCGCTCACAAGCACCAATCAGTATCGAACCCTCTACCATGCTCAATGGCTAAGCGTTACGCAAATTCAAGCACTCGTTGACACCATCACAGATGTTGAACTGAGACCGAAATCGTTTCGACGTCGAGAACGCTACACCAATGTCCCCTATGAGGAATCTCGGTATCATCGAAACTCGAGATCGCGAGGACTGATTCTCCCGCATATTGGACTGCGGTGCTGCTGAACAATTTCGGAAAGGACCGATTCTTCTCTCAGTCGACGGACGATGGATCTTTCTCTCGCCAACATACATGAGTGTTCGAGAATGGCTACGGAGGCAGAATACAAACCAGCTGTGGTTGGTCGTGATGACACCTTCACTGTGGAATCACGGCAGACATCTCCAGGATTCCTCGGAAAATCAGAATCGGATTCGATCGAAGTTCACGATGGAGATGAACCAACGTGCTTACCCTCCTCGATTGAACGTTGAGAATAGCAATGTCACCTCCGTTACGAAGAAACATCGGGCGACAGTTACGCTCAACCATCCGAGTTCGACGAAAGATCGTGAACTTGGTGAAAGCGACGCACATATGCAACGATGTGAGCCGATGCCGAGTAACCACATCAAGGACCTCCACCGGAATGGATATCCCAGAAACTCCGAAGAGTTTGAAACAACTCGAGACGAAGCATCTGAACAGCAACAAAGCACGTGATCTGCCTTTCATCAAGGTCTCCGAGAAGATCAGAAGGATCGAGAACATCAGAGCTTAATCGGCGTACTTTACGGAGTTTCCTCCGAAGCAAACCTGACACAAATGAAATCGTAAGATGCATTGAAGTTCCATGAATGCGAATCGATTGAAGACAAGAGCCGATCGGTGGAATGAGCCGAAGACTCAACGAAAACTTCAAATCGGTATCGACGCACATGACTGAGCACCATCGAGAGACGACGCGAGCATGACGAAATCAAGGCCGCCTCATGAGCAACAACGTTAGTCAACCAGCTAATCAGCGAAAACTGATTGCTGGCGGGCTGCAGAGCGCAATACGCACCACCGCACCGCACCCTTCACAATTGCGGGTACATCGATTGCCGACATATTAAATGGTAAGTAACTAACTGAGTATTCACCTGAAGACGATTGCAGATACAAGCATTCGAAACGTCGTGAAAACCTTTTAAATACACTAAGACGATGGACGTCCGAAACGATAGTAATATGCGCAACCATTATGGTCTTAAATAGGATATTAACCATTATGAAAGGAATGAATGTTGAACACTTTACTTAATTTGCAAAAAAAACATTATTATTCAGGCTGACATTCCCCTCCATCCAATTTTGAAGTTACTGCAGTGCTGCCTGCATAACTCATTTTTCCAAGAGAGAGACCGGTTCTTCTTCTAAGACAACGGACTTTCCTCAGAATAATTGTGGTTCGAGGAATTTGCTATATGGGAGGCAGCCAGTGCATCGAAAGACATATTGTCGTGAAAAACCTGCAAATTTATCAAGACGATGGACGTCCGAAACGAGAAAAACCAAGGAGAGACATTTTTTTGTTTTGTCTTGACGAGAGGCATCTCTAAGCAACACCAATTGGTTTATCTATTCTGATTTGATGAAGTTTTCTTTTCAGATTCAGCTGCTTCATGCACAAAGAAACAAAGGCAATATTTCTGGATGAGAATAGATTTGATGTCGAGAAATACCAACAAGTGGACGAACTTGACTATCCCGCTTGGAAACTTCTAGATAATACTTCAGAAAGGAGATTCATCAAGACTCATCTGCCTTTCAGTTTATTGCCACCAAATCTGTTGGAGGTTGGGTGTAAGGTAAATGATATAGTTTCAAATTTAACACGTTTCTAATGTGTGTTAATATTTTTCCTCATGCAGCAACATTCTATTTATTCAATAGATATTTTGTAAATATCTCTTTTGAAAATTTTATGAGTTCTTGGAATATAAAAAATCTTAATATCCAAAAGGGTAATACCTCTAACTGCCTGAGTCATTACTGTATCTCCCGAACGTTAAGTCCTGTAGATCTGAAATTTGGTACAACCTCTACAATCTTCGTAGTGTAGCGGTTGAACACGTAAATTCAATTTTTATTTTCAATGTATATAATACGGTTTTTTATGAGTACCCATGAAGGTGAAAAACATTCCGTGCATAAAAAATTAATAATTTTTTATAAAAAGCTAAAGGGTTATTTCGACTTCCTTGTGAATAACTCCTATATGTTTTTCTGGGAGATATGGGAATAATAATTTCTATATTTGTTTTTCTCTTCTGTGAGTGGAAAATGTCAGTTATCTAAAAATATTTTTTCCGACACGTTATTACGTTTCATGTCAGTAATGAATCGTTTGGGAATGATTCGCCCAAAACCTTTCCCAAAAAAAAACTATATTGAACATTATCAATACCAGATTTACTTCGAAGACGTTTCGGAAATTATTTTGATCCCTTCAACTTTTTTGGCAATGATTTGTCAATTTCTGATACAGAGCACACTGGTTCACAGGATGTTCGATGTTTAGTCATCGCTATTTCTGTCTGGACGATAATATGATTCTCAGCGGTGCTGTTGTTACCATTGATGATTCAAGACCTTCCTTCGACTCATTTCACTATCATATCTAGCTTCTCACAATATTTTTTTGTGTGGTTTACTAGAGTGGATGGATGAGTGGACCAATAATATACCTTTTATAAAGTGTTGGTATTTATCGTTGAGATTGTCAATGACTGAGGGTATCATTGAAAGTATACTTCTGATTCTAGTAATATTCTAACCATTCGGTTTTTCTAGTATTCCATCTTGTTTTTTCTAGTTGAAATGTCAATTCGATGAATATTTAGATTTGATCCAGTTCAAGTGTGTAAATTGAAACAACGTTCCAGCTGATTTCGTTTGTTATATCAGGAGATGCCATGGTTACGTCAAAAGAAGATTTGTTGCTTGATCCACATATTCCTGTAGCATCATTCAAGAGCCTAATATTTGTTTGGTTCAGAGCATTTACCATATTTCCACCACTTTCATTCAGATATGTTTTCCCTAAAATGTACAAATAAGCAGAAAATCGCTTTAAATTACCATTGAAGTTTCTCTATGAATTAATAGTTTTTGTTTGCCCTATCTGGTAGTTTCATAAGATGTTTTCAACGTGTTAAGTGGACCGTTTGACAAAAGTTCATCTTTCTTCGACACATATTACTCATCAGCGTTTCTCTCAGAATCAATAAATAAATTGTAGAAACCAGGTACGTCTATCCATGCCATCGGGTTTTTATGGTAGAACGTTTGCAAGATGAATTATCAAGTTATCTAGTTTCTAACAATGTTACATTATTTGAGCATTTTTTCTTGATTTTTTTTGTCTGATGTTCATCAGTTTTTAGAAATAGATCATAGACATTAATACATAAGGATAACGACTAAAATACCTAAAATAGTTTCCCCTCCATCTATAATTCTCTTTTGACTCTGTGGACTTCTGAAATGGCAACGGGAAAGACAATTGCTGAATAGGTATTGATCATCGAAGATGAGATCTACCTGGTCGATTTCACCTATGCTCTTGAATTTTTGTGTTTGAGAGATTCATTTGCAACTAGTTTATTTGCATCGCTAGCATCCCTAAGCTAGAGTCTTATCCTATTTCTGCCCGCTCTATCGATTTTCACAATGTTTTGAATGTTAAGTTCTTTATGCAAGATGGGTGTAGTTTCCAATATTTTGGTCATTCACCTTTTCCACATCTTACTTTCAAGCTGATATTACTCGCGTTGTTATTGTTGTCATCTCTGCTTGGCTGGCTTTGCGGTTGGTTTGGGTCGGGTTGAGAGTTATTTTGACTTGTCTTCCTTCATCGGGAGGGAAAGTATTTGTCATGATCATTGTTCACTTACTCACAGTATGCAAATTTTGTGTTGAATAGGCACTCGATTGATTATTTGAGGTATCACTAATGATTATATTGAACACTTCACCTACAGTATAAACGCTCGGTTCGTACGGGCCTAGGCGTTTACCAGATGAGGTCAAACGTATACTCATGGTGGAAATGTTAAAATAAAGGGTTTTCAATTAGACCATTGATAAAAATTTGAACGGCAATATACGTTTATCTAGGGATGTTTGTAGCAATATTTGAAGTTGGGTTGGTATCAACTATCGGTGTTGTCCATCCAGTCGACGATATCTCGATAAAAACTACAAATTTAATAAATTTGGATCTTTTCATACGGGTTTGCATATATCAACCATTGAAATTATTTATATAGAGTAACATCTAAACATGAATCAAGAGACGCTGGTAATAACCGAAAATTGGTGTTTCACTGTTTTGATACGGTTATCATTTTGACTACTCTGAACGTCATTTTGACCTGTATGGCTCAGTTTGGCGTATTCTGCATGTAAGTATGGCTCAGTTTGGCGTATTTTGGTGGTATATGATTTGGACCGCAATCCAACATAGTCCGCCTGCTCAATTCGAATTGCCTGCGTCGAGGATATTCCAAATCTGCAATAAAATGGCTACTTTCAGTTTCACTTCCGGTCTCTCCGATTTCGATAATTTTGGTAACAATGGATTCGTCTCGATGTCAAGAAACATAATTGAACATTTTCCGATTCCAAAAGGCTCAGAAAGCTAACTTCGGTATGGAGTGAGCTACAGCAGAGTGTTGGTACTTTAACAAGACAACTTCAACTGGAAAACGTGAAAATGAAAAGTATGAGTATGTAGCATGCATGAAACCGGGAATTGAACCGGGAACCTTGAAATTACGAGTATAACACTCTTCCAACTGAGCTTTTTCGATAAATGAACGCTAACCTATATTTGAGGTTTAGTACATGGAGTACAGGGGAAATTTAAATTACTGAGAATAGTGAAATATTCTTGGGGTAATCTGAACAACTATTAAAAATATATCTCCAGCTTATAAATGTAATCTGCATGATGAGATCTGTGTTACTGACTCTATTAGTTGTCCGCTATTATCTGGAATATTCATTCTCCTCACGTTTGTTTTACAGCGTTGCCAGAAGGGGTTTGAAGTTTTGTACTTGATTTAAGTTATTTTCTCCTTGGATTTAAGGATTTTCACTGTGCCATCATCACGCTATCGTCTCTGTCACTCAACCTTACATCATCTCAGTTTGTTCTGAGCATAAGTTAAGTATTTGTATTATTTGTTTCATTCGTTTCTTCAGTGCCCGCATACATGTTCTCATATGATTATCAATGAATTTCATTCATGCTCAAAAAGTTTAGGTTGTTACAGTTTGCCAGATTGTATTCAAAAGTACTGTATTTTCAAACTAATCACGTGTCACTGTTAGCGTTCAGTCTTCCGCCCGACATATTCATTCTCAGGAACACTTAAGTACTTGTCCTGCGTGTTTCATTCATTCTTGTTCCAGTTGTTGGAGCGATAAGTTGTATTTTCATTGCTCCTCCAGTAAGCTCAAGGGTTTCAGGTACTTGTATCTCTACCGTTTTTCAATCTCCATCAACTGTTCATAGACCTTCTACGTGTTCTTTTAACACTCCTCCATAATAAAAAATTTGTTGATGTTCCATTCATCGGCTCGATATTGGGTTCAATAACCTCTAATTATAAAGAAAAAACCACTCTCCAAGGACTACGTAAATGTACCAAAGCCTACAGACGCATAACTAGATTTCTCAAGGAAGCTGCGACTTTGGGAGAAAAACAACATCTAATGACAACCCTAAGGAACTTGATGACTATCCTCAATCAGATCAAATACGAGCAGAAAAAAGGAGCAGGACTCAAAGAAACACCAAAACATCGGGTCAATTGGAACGATTCAGAATCAGCGTTCGATTCTCGTATCAGAACTGGGACTATCTCCAATCTAAAACATAAAGACCCCGCTGCTTTTTTGGTTGATTGCAAGGCACTTCCAAGCGAAGGATCTCAAGAATTATGAAGCAGTGGAAGGGAATGCGATTTTTGGTGGCGAATTTGAAGTATCAAAATGAGAAAGTTTACAAAAAGACTGCAAGTATTTCACCACTGCAAATTCTCCAATTTACCGAGATACCGACCTGGATTTATGGTTCGAAGGAAAAGTTACAAGGCCTATGCTGATGGAATTCGAGAAGTTTCAAGAACGTGATAGTGGTTGGGCATTGAGAAGGATCATGAACTTGGGTGTCAACATTGATAAATTCACACCGCAAATTGGATCGCCCTACATCAAGTTGCCTGGAGCAATAACGAAGAAGCATGCCTGCATCAATATCAGGCATGATGATCAAGCATATTCTGCTTGGGCCGTAACCTCAGCTTTACATCCTGTTGCCAAGAATTCTGAAGTACTCAAATTGCAAGGTGTACAGTTTCCGATGACTCTTGAGCATATTCCCAACTTTGAGGAATAATACCTCATGTGTTAATCTTTTAATGAAAGGCACAATTGATGTATAACCAGTGACCAGAGAAAATATATATCCTTCACCAAACATTTCAATAACTGCCCCACTCAGATCTGTTTCATAGATAGTTTCCGCTTCCTGAATTCACCATTGGATGAATTAGCATCATACTCAGATGAATACCCCAATTCAAAGGCGCAATTCTCTAATACTCCCGGAGATGTTGCAAGTTGATGACCAAGGAAAGGTATAATGCTATGCGATTATATTGATTCCTTTGAACATTTCGAGGAAACTGTGCTGCCACCTATCGAAGCAATCTTCAATAAGCTGAACGATAAGTCCTGTCTACGAAAGCAATACTTGAGAGCACAGAAAGTATGGACTGCTTTCAACTGTAACAACTTGGGGGAGTATATCGATAAGTATATGGAGACGGATGTTCGCCTTTTAGTTTATGTTTTTGATCAGTGCAGAAGTAGCTGTCACAAGACCGACGGCTTCGACCCAGCTCACTACTTCACATTACCTGGATTCACTTGGGACGCTATGCTGGAACATACCAGACAGGAATCAGGGTTACTAACTGATTCTGATATGTTTTTCTTCGTTGAGAAGGGAATTTGTGGTGGACTTAGTAAAGTTCGCGCGAAGAGTCGTGCTCATGCCAACAGCAAGTATATGCCGACACATGATCCATCAAAACTTGACAGCTATCTAATGTTTTTCGATATCAATAATCGATACGGTTGGGCAATGAGTCAGCATCTACCTTTTGGAGGTTTCGAGTGGACTGATACTAACATTGATGTTGCCTCTATATCTGATGATGCGGATGAAGGTTACTTACTTGAAGTCGATTTAGAATATCCCCATCATCTTCACGATACTCATAATTATATGCCGTTTTGTGCTCAACACATCAATCCAAAAACTGAAAACTCTCCGTTGAGAGTTAATGAACCGGTAAAGTTGATGGCAATCGACTACACAGCAATAGCGAGGGTTCATTGTTATTATATGTATGTTGTTATACTACCCAACCGTGACCGTTGCCACTACGATAATAATAATATTTATTCATCTGAAGTATGGTACAATATTTTCAAGTGATTTGTGAATAAACGGAGATACCTCAGAAACTGAAAGTTTTCAGCTTGTGCTTGTGATAACCAGGATCATCACCTACTTTTGCCACCATGGGCGCTGTCATAGTTTCATATATCCCCTCCAGCCTATTGCACACAGCGAATAGTCACAAGGTACGAAGGTGCATCAGATGATTTCCTTGAGTTTCCGGATTCTGCCGAATCAGAAGCTGACGACGCTTCGTCAGCGGTCGTGCGTGATTCTGATTACATTCCTCCTGAAACCAAGCATTGAAGCAGGCATTCAAGCATGGTTTAATTTGAACTGGAATCCATCGAGTACTGAAATTCCAGCAGTCTGCTTGGCTCAGGCTCTATATCAACCTCAATACAGAATAGAGGAAAAAAGCGAAGAATGCGTTCGAGAAAAATATTTTCAAGCTGATGAACAACACAGTTTCAGGCGAAACGATGTAGAACATTAGGAAGAGAATCAACGTCCGCCTTTTGACCGAGTGGAGAGGGTGCTATGGAGCTGAAGCGTCATCTCAAAACCGGAATTCAAGTGTTGCACCGAATTCAATGAGAGTCTTGTAGCAGTGGAACTCAAGAAACTCGAGATTGTTTTGAATAAACCAATATATGTTGGAATGTCTATTCTAGACTTGGCGAAAACAACTATCTATGAATTTATTCATGATTACATAATTCAAACTCTCGATGAAGATTGTTATATCCTTTACACCAATACTGATAGTCTCATTTATGAATTTCGTCGAAATCCATATGAAATAATGGCTAGGACTGTCATGCCCGCTTCGATACATCAGACTATCCTGCTGACAACATCTTCAATATTCCTCAAGTAAACAAAAAAGTTCTTGGGATGATGGAGGATGGAAACAACGGTATTATAATGTTGGATTGCGGTCGAAATTATATGCCACCAAAATTTTACCCAAGGAAGATAATATTGAGGATCTGCAGAAAAAAACTAAGAGCTGACGATTATCCAGGATCACACATTGATGGAGCTCGACTGATTCCGTTGAGGGTTGTATGAGAAAACCAAGAACACCTCATATTCTTAAACTTATTATATTCATCTTTCATTATATTTATCATTATCATTATTATGTAAAAATTTTATATTTCAATAAAAATGTGCATCCAAGAAATGTTTTTATTTCTTTTCCCCCCACCTTCAAAAGTGTCTTGATCCAACTTCCATGTATTGTCTTCAATGACTATGTGTTCTTTCCCTATGGAAAATTTCAAATCATTCATATTTGTAGCATAACAAACAGGTTCAGGTATTAGTAAGATTGTGTTGACGCTCCAATCACAACTAACCATCATAGCTGCATCATTTACCCGATGTGAAACCAAAGCTGAGAGCCAAAATTTTGTTATTGTAGTTTTTTTTTGTTTGGTGTACCCTTGTTGTAACTCTTACAGAGACTTATAAGGGGACCTGGGTGAACCTGTGATCGGGGTAAACTAGGTCAACCTGGGTAACCTGGGGTTTCCTGGGGTATCCTGGGGTATCCTGGGATAACCAGGGGAAGCCGGGTAACCTGGGGTAACCTGGAGTAACCTGGGGTAACCCGGGGTAACCTATGGTCATCTGGGGTAACCTGGGGTAACCTGGAGTAACATGGGATAACCTGTGGTAACCTGGGGTAATCCAGGGTAACCCGGGGTAACCTGTGGTAACCTGGGGTAACCGGGGGTAACCGGGGGTAACCTGGGGTACACTTGTTGATGTTTTTATAGTAGACTGCACCATACAGGTCCATACAATGCACTGAATACGCCATACTGCGCTATACTAACGTGCTGAATAAGCTAAACTGAGCCATACTAATGCGCTGAATACGCCAAACTCAGCCATACAGGTCAAAATGACGTTCAGAGTAGTCAAAATGATAACCGTTTCAAAACAGCGGAACACTAATTTTCGGTCATTACCAGTGTCTCTTGGTTCATGTTTAGATGTTTCTCTATATAATTTCAAGCGTTTTCACGTCTTAGACGCACGTTCGGACGTTGAGACCCACGTTCAGTGTTTTTTTTATGCTCATAGAGAAGGAAATATGCTGAATTATCGTATTTTGAGTAAGGTTGGGTTAGGTTAGGTTAGGTTGATATTGAAAATATATTTGAAGGCTTGCATAAGAAGTTGCCACTGATATAATGTTAACAAAGTTTGGATAGACTGGGTTGATAATAAAAATATATGTCATTTGAGTGCTTGCATAAGAAGTTACTATTTGATAACAATGTAAGCAGAGTTCGGTTAGGTTGGGTTGATAGAAAATAATATATAATTTAATTTGGTTGGGTTAGGTTAATTTGACAAATGTATGTCATTTGAATAGTTGTAGAAAAAGTTACTACTGATATAATGTCAGCAGAGATGGGGTGGATCGGGTTAATCGAAATTTCATATATCTCCGAATATGTATCATCCATCAGGCTCGAACAACTGGTATAATAAACCTTTATCCACATTTACAACCTAAACTTCACCTAATTTTATAAAAATCTTATATTCATTCATCAACAGGACTCGATCGATGAAAAAATCCATACATCTAGAAAAAAAAATCTAACAATGAAGAAATTTACCAAGTCAAAAATGTTAAATTCAGCAGGCTGTCACATAAAATTCAGTAGATCTATGGAAAAAATCTAGAAATATAGGCTACAAGAATAAAAAATGATCGATCTTATATACATTTGATAATTAAACATATTAGAAGAATCCCCAAATGATGTTGATTCGCAACTTCAAAAACCTGATATTGATTCCGAAATGTTAAGAACCTGATGATGACACGAAACGCAAAGAACTTGATGAAGATCTAACAAAAGTTGAACTAAAGATAGTTCGAGTCGTTGAGAACCAGATAATAGTATCATAAAGGTCTAACTGATAATGATTTGAAACGTCGAGAACCTGATGAGGACCTGATGAAAGTCTTACTGAAGATGTGTCATAAAAGTCTTACTGCAGATGTTTGGATTCGTTGAGAAGCTGATGATAGTGTCCTAAAAGTCTACTGAAGATTATTCAAAACGTTACTAATCTCATGATGACACGAAACTAAATAACCTAATGGAGATCTGACAAATGTTAAACTGAAGATAGTTCGAGCCGTCGAGGACCAGATGATAGTCTCATAAGATGTCACCCACCCATAATAAATAAATCAACTCGTAAACTTTTTTTTAGCCAAGTCGCAAACCTTTTTTTTGTAGCCAAGTTGCAAATTCGATGAATGGTCGTAAAATGACCACGTTGGACCTTAAGGTACCCCTACACGGTCAATCATGAATGACAGTCTGACTGATCAATCAGACTGTCAATCCTAGCTTCAATCTTGAAGCCCCTACACGTATCATTCATACTGACAGTCTGATTGAAGTAATTTTAGCTCAGTTGACATTAAAACACCAAACAGAGCGGAATGTCTCTCAAAGAAAAGGCTTGTTTGGCCATTATACTTGCATTGGGCACCAGAAAACCTGTGAAACGGAGAGTGTGAATGAAGGAATGGTTAAAAATACGTACAAAATTTTCTAACACCAATTCCTTTTCTATAACACAATAAATAATTTCAGCTTGCAAAAGCGACAGGTTTGTCATCCGAATTTGATAATACTGAACCAATAGCATAATTAGATGCATCCGTTCGTAATATACATTCATTATTTTCTGAAAAATCAGGTTATGCAAGAATCGGCGGATGTAGTAAGGCTTGTTTTAGTGTTCTGAATTCTACCTGGCATTCTTCGTCTCATTTGACAAGTAGAGATGTGAGAAGTACATTGCTCCCGACAGTGAGTCTAAGATTTCATCTATGCACGGTGATGGAAATTTATCGTCTTCAATACGCTTGATTAAGCGGCGGTAGTCAATAACTACTCTCCATTTCTTATTAACAATGATGTCTGATTTCTTTGTTACCACCAATAATGCTCACATAGCATTTTCTCGATTTTTTTATCTATTTCAGCTTTTTGCGAATGTAGTAATCGGTATGGTTCAATATATACTGGAGTCGCGTCTCTTTTCAAATGTATTATCTGTTTACGAACATTCGTTACCGTTAGTGGGTCATTCTCCAAGCAAAACACATCTGCATATTATGCACAAATTTTATGAACAGAATGTTTTTCTTCTTTGCTGAGATCTTTGACATTTATAGACTTGAGCAGGTTATTATACGATCTACTGTGAATTGTGTATTTCCGAAAGTATGAACATCGAATTTTGATATATTTTCTGTCTTTGGTTTGAAATTTTTGAACCTGACTTCTCTTTAAGGGACATTTGAAAATTTTACTAGTATCCTGTGATTACAGGGTTTAGCGATAATTCCTGCAGTATAAACTCCCACACCAATTTCTTTCGGAATCACAATATAATCATCTGAATTTTGAGCTTGGAAATATGTAATCATTTTGCACCTTGGCGGAATCGTAGTGTAATCATCATATTTGGACTGGAGTGGCATTGAAACTTCTCGTCCTTTATGATAATTGAAAATGTAAACATTTCATAGTCTAATCGCTGAGTATTTTGCAAGGAAATCTGATCCAATAACGAGTCATTCACCACATGGAATTCATGACCTATCTCACTGTTACCTAACTTCAACGTATTTGCTGATCCTAGCATAAACACTGAACCGACATTACCTTTTATTTTCATTCCACTTGTTGTGTCGATAAACTGATTTTTATTCAGACTGAATGCAAATAATACACTCACAGAAGCTTCCGTATCTAATAAAAATATTAAGTCAGTCATTCCATCTATCATACATACATAATTCAAGCTATTCATACACAACAAACACCTCCCATTCATCTACACTGACACTGATAGACACTGATTGGCTTGTTGTGAAGCATTATTCATTTCAGTTTCCTGGCTGTTATTCATGAAAAAACACCGTTGAACTGAATTAAAATTTCGGTGGTTGTTACTCTTCAATCCCCATCTAAAATTTTCACGGAAATGTCCACGGTTTCGTCCTCTGCAGTTATTATTGTTATTTTAGTTGCCGTTTCTGAAATTATTTGTGTTTGAGTTATTGAAATTTCTAGATGCACCCCTTGATCTTCCATGCCAATTTTGCTGGAACCCTCGATTCATTGTGTTGTTCTGGTGACTAAAGCTTGATCTTCCACGCATGTGTAAAACTTGTGACGAAGACGTCACGCCTCTTGAATTTTCCTCATCAGTAGCGCCGCTTATCGCGTCTTTTAACTTGCTAGAGTTTCTCACTTTCATTACTGTACGCAAATCGTGATTTCGCAGCCTATTTGCAAAGGCATTGAGAGCGATTTTTTCGTTCGTTCCCTTGAGAACTTGTATTGCTTCGTCGTTACCTTCGGACTATGCTGAAGTCAAATTGACCAGTAGTTGTTCGATTGATTTTCCAAATTCATCTACAGATTCATCTTGTTGGTTCGCGTTGTGTAATTCAATTGATAAACTTGTAGCTGAATGTTTGGTCAATAAACGAGTTTTTAACTAATCTCATTTTTGCGCTTTGGGACAATCTAGTTTTCAGTACATATTTTGTTAGTAATGATTTTCCATCGTTTTCTAAAAGACTATCGTATGATTCAATGGCATCGATCGCTTGTTCTACCGATGCTTCACTATCATTGAACGATCACTTGTTTTGCCGATTCTTCACTATCATTGAATACTGACAATGAGCTCGAAGCTGTTCTGAGATAAAAAATTTCGCCCATTTTTTCAGTTGAATTGTCAATTCCAGGCGTTTGATTTGTGATATAGGATTATCTAGTTACTAATATTTTTCTAATTACAACCAAAAGTTTTTCGGACGCTTCTACATATGATTTCACTATTTGAATTAAATCTGAATCATGTATCCTTTTATTAAATTCATTTTTCAGATTTCTGAATTTTTTTTCCATCCTATCTAATTCATCAAGTTTATTATTTACTATTCTCAAATCTACACGTCTTTCTTTATTATCTTTTACTGAATTCCTAATAATTACTTCGAGTTCCTCTTTGCCGTCGAATCCATGATAGTTGCTTCAAGTAGTAATATGACCTCAAGGCGGATTGCCTGAGTAATACAGATGTTACATTGATTCTCTGAGAAATTGTCCATTAACTTGGTTATACCAATTCCTGGCTTCGTCTTATCTCTCTTCTGATCTTTTTTTCCAACGATCGTTTGTACTTGCGTTTAAGAAATATGTATACTACTTGGGCTATGGTAACTTCTTCTCTGGACTGTGTTTTTCCCATGTTTGGATGATTATCTAATTTTGGGTTTTTCAGTCTCTACTGGCTGTTACTGACATAGTAGGACTGGCAGGATCGCCATGTAATGAACTCAGGGTTTATTAAGGTTCGTTGACGTCAGTTGGGAATGAAACATCTTCTATAAAAACTGTATCTATTTCACGATGTGTTCACAATCATGGTTTCAAATCGAATTCCCTTCTCGTGTTCTGATTAATGAAAATTTTTATTGAAACGGGAAACATTCTCAATTAAATCAAGACAATTGTTATATTACTTGCTAATATTCAATAATAAATTGCATCCAGCAAAAAGCTGCGTTGGCTACTTTTCGGTGTTCCAGTTTCGATGTTTAATATATTGAAATTGTTATTTATTCGGAATAGATACACGATTTGTTATACCAGTTCACCTGTGTCGTGTCCTAGACCAATCAATAGAGATTTTTCCGTGACAAAAATTCTACCAGAAAAAACGGTCCGTAGGTATATCCTGTTATGTTTACTACTCCCAACTGTCATTGCTTAATTTGTTATAAACATTCGAAAGCATTTTTTTTCATTTTTTATTGTTTTTGACTTGTAACTTGAAAACTAATGGAGCAATATCAATACTTTCGGGAGACGAATTGTAGAGAATTGAAATGCAAAGAAAATGGGTCCCAGGCACAATTCGATCGGATTATTAGTAACGGAGAAGAACCGGAAAAAAATCTGCTTTTTTTTTAATTCATAACACCGTTATTTTTCAAGTTTTGAAGCAGGCTCTCCACGACATAGTGGTGATTGGTATGTACTTTATGTGGAAAAAACTCAGTCACTGTTAGATGATTAGTTTTGGCATAATTGCAGTTGCATTTTTTTAAGGCACTATGTTGCAGCAGACCTGGATGCGTCATAGATCGTCCGATTTCAATAGTTCTGAAATATTTTTAGAGTTGAAGTATAGTACTACAAAATGACCATTCTCGTATTGCGTTTAATGCTGCGAAATAGGTGTGAACTACTTGCAAACATGACCGAAAACCGGCGAGTGCATGAAAGCGGGTCAGGAGTGGGGACAGAGCAGCAGATTCATAACGGACGCAGCGCGCTTGTATTCATATACATACGCTTTCCCGCGTCTGCTGCTTTACCCCCACTACTCAGCTGCTTCCACGCACTCGCCCATTTTCGGTGATGTTTGCAAGTATTTTTCGCCTATTTTGCAACATTCTACCGCAAAATGAGAATATACGTTTTGTAGTACTATCATTCTACTCTCGAAATCTTTTCGAAAATTGGAATCGGACCATCTATCTCGCATCCAGGTCAGCTGCAATGAAGTGCATTAAAAAATTCAGATTGCAATTATGTCAAAACTAATCAAGCGACAGTGCCTGAATTTTTCACACATGAACAACATATTCATCACTACTATGTCGTGAAAAGCCTGCACTACAACTCAGAAAATGGCGGAATTATGTTTTTGTAAGCTGTTTTTTTTTTCGGTGTTTTTCCATTACTAATAATCTGATCAAGTCGCGTTAGAGCTACTTTTTTGTGTATTCCAATTCTCTACAATTCGTCCATTGAGAGTATCGATATTGCTCCATTGGTTTTCAAGTAACAAGTCAAAAACGAAAAAAAAAAATGCTTTAAAATATTTATAACAAATTGGGAGTATGAAACATAACAAATTGGGAGTATGAAACATAACAAGATATAACTACGAACCGTGTTCCGTATGATGGCACAGTCGGGTTCCTGGTAGTATTTTTGTCACAGAATTAATAGAGCAGAAAATCTTTATTGATTGGCCTTTCCGGTCATCCACCCGTTTAAACCAAAAAAAGAAACTGTGTGTATTGAATGATTATTGGAGAATTGTGGTGTGTTGTGTGTCGTCCTGGCTTCATCTACTAGTCCTGACTTTATCTGCCTGTTTGGATATAACATGGATCGTTTGTTTTCAATGGTGTTGTTCGAATTTGAATACGTATCGCCGGTAGCCTGCAACAAATATTAATGAGGATTCTCAGTCTGTCTTTCTACATTTCTCGAACAATCAATCCAAAATTCCACATATTTGATTTTTTTTTGCAATTGCGATTGCCGGTGTTTTCTTACGCTTAGGTTGGACAGACAAAAAATTTCATACAAAAAACACAAATTTCAACCATTGTAATTTATTATAAAATGACATTATACACCCGTCATTCGCGAGAGTGCAATAAGTTAGTTCACACCCTATATATATATAAATATATATATATATATATATATATATATATATATATATATATATATTATATATATATATATATATATATATATATATATATATATATATATATATATTCAATTATATAAAAAAATATTGTATTTACGTAAGAGGTATTGGTTCAATATTATCAAATTGAGAAGTATAAACGTCATCTAGATGGTATTGGTATCAATTCATTATTCATTTTCATTTAGGAAATGATTACTGTGCATACCTATCTAAGGTGCAGAACTCACGTGACTGAATTGGTTGACTTTTCTTCAACAATGAACAAGTAATCTATAGTCCCTGTAAAGTATATTCTCACCTAAAATCTTACGCATATTTCTTTCATATACAGCCGAATGGCCGATTTCAAATTATTCGAATTTCTTCTAGTCGAAATGTGTATATTTGTCAATTTTTTTTGTCAACAACTTCAAGGCATCTATTATTTCAAATTATAAAAAATATTATCGTCTAGGAACTTAAATGAAATAATAAAAAAGATGAGATGAAATACCAACACTCTCCCTCCTAGTAATTGCACTAGGGTAGAAGAACAATAACTCAATTTTAGTTTTTCCTTCGTATATCCAAAACACAGTCTTGATACAGGTCTCCTCAGAATGGTTCCGTTGGCTAGTTGTACGTCGACTATCCTAATTTTATTGTCCTTGCCTGTATACAAATAAATGACTCTTCCTTCAGGCCAATTATTCCGAAGTCCATGGAAATCAACTATGATTAATTTCTTTATTATTTGTATGAGACGTTTCCATGCTCCGCCCATGTTTGGACTCAAATGGGAGTTTAGTTTCCAAGATGTTTTTAAGAGAACAAAAGTTTATGATTTCTGTCCGATTGAAATTTTCCAAAGATTTTTGTAGTTCACGTTGGGTAGACTTTAAATTAGATCCATTATCACTGTATAACTCCTCGGGAAATCCTTTTCTGCATCCAAATTGTCTCAATACTTGAATGAAACTATAAGTACTGACGTCATATGTGATTTCCAAATGAACAACTTTGTTGGTCATGCACATGAAAATGACACCATAACATTTTTCATGGCTTGTTTTGACAGTAACTATTAGAGGTCCAAAATAATCGACGCCTGTCCTAATGAAAGGTCGAATTGTAGGTTCGGGCCTTCGATTCTTCCACTTTTGGCATCGTCATAATACACCGTTTACTGCATGTCTGAGTCGTATGATCCAATATGTCTCAAGCTATTGACCACTATTTTTTTACCATGATGATGAAGTTCCCCATGATATTGTTGCATAGTGAGCTTGCTTATCTGGTGTTTAGGGTCTAAAATAATGGAGTTTTCGAAATCCTCGTGGACTTCTACCATATTGGCTTCACCCTTGCAAATGTAGTAATCCATCTGTATGCATGATACAACATAGTACAGAATCTACTCTCTTTCCTAAGGAAAATATTGTTTTTCAATCTCTCTATTCCTTCAGGAAATGTTTATCACCTTGGATTTTCTCATATAAACGTTTTTCTGCAGCTACAATTTATCCTGCGTTGGTTTCTTCAATTTCCGAAAAGAGTGTTTTTAAATCTTTCCTCTCTTATGTATAAGTCTTTCCTCTCTCATACATATTAGTCGAGTGCACATATTTGATATCAACAGGTGTGAGAGCAAGACCCCGTTTACACTTTTCTATGAATCTCAATATTTATCCCGTTGATCTTTTTAATTTTGACCATTTCGAAAAATATTGCATTTATGGCTGGTATATCTGTGTTGAAGTAACCCATTAAAACATATTCCTTTCTTTTTTCCTACAGTTTTTTGTCGGTGAATTCCGAAAAATCATTAATTTTCTCCATGGGTCAGTTTTATTGGGGCAGTTCGAAAAAACATGGTCCATGTAACCATGTAACGACTGTTGGATGAAATATACCTTCTCAATATCATTTGTGTAAAAGACGGTGACGAAATCTTCTGCAATTATTGATGTTGCAAATATTATTTTCTGTGGAAACATTAACACAAGACATGAGAAGCATATTTTATTTGAAGTAACAAATTCCATCTTTCATCCACATAAAGAAATTTACATTCATTACACGAGTTCAAATAGTGCAAATCTTACTTGCAACAATTTTTTTTTGTCCATTGTAGCTGAGTTATTTTTTTTTCCCCAAATTTTGCCCTGTTTATTGAATTTTGTCGAATGGCATTTCTGATCATTTTGGCATCTCGATTTGACCAGCCATTAACAGAATTCAATAAGCTTGTATTCCTACATTCCGTTTTGTGAAATATATTAGATCTATGAATTCGGCAGTTTATCTACTGATTCTTGCAATAAAATAGGATTTTTCAAGTGATCTTTCCTCATTTAGTGATTCGATAGTTTCAACAAGATTTTTAACCTCATCGGAAAAAGGAAATCTGGTCTTTACTTTTTAACAACTACAGTGAATCTCTTCCTGAGAATAACCACATATTTTGGCAAATTTTCATATTGGTAAACAAAATTTGGCATTGCTATAGGACTCTCTCTTTTCTGAACACAACTCTTCATCTTCCAATTTCGATAGTTTCGATGCTAGCTCAATATCTAGGATCTCTTGTTTTCTTCGAAGCTTTCCTTGCTCCAATTTCTTCTTTCCGAGTGCATATTACAGTTCCACTTGCTAACGTTTGGAATCGCTTTCCGTTGTCTTTGACGTTGTTCGCATTTCATGAGGTTGAGGAAAAATTGACATACCCTGGCCAAGAAGGGTTTTCCACTCAGACAGCACCATCAAACTGCGTTCCATAGTTGGCAATGGACAAACAGGATTCTGCTCAGCCCCCATCGCAACTGTTGATAGGGAAAAATCATGTTTCGAAACCATGACAGGCATAGACGAATCCACACATACCTGTTTGGTTTTATGCAAAAATGTCCCAGGAGTCCAACATACAGGTCGGCGTGGTGTGGCGTTTCCAATCCAACGATGAGTGCGAATATAGATAGATGCCCGCAGGCTCAACCAATGTATCCTGAATTCGCGGAATTTGGTCCGAAACAATATTTTTGTATACGGATGATTAAAAGGTCACAGAATTTCTTCTACACCGGCCGCTCATCTTTGGCTTCATCAAACTTAACGGCACACTCGCCTACAGATGTCGCTTTTCCAGAGATTTCCTCAGTATCTAGACCTCCCTTTCGAGTCCCCGTGTTGAATCTCGTGAAATACCCTATATAGTCCCTTCGACATGATGAACCCATGATATCAGTCAGTATCGACAAGTCCAGAGAAATTACTCTTGCTTGGCAACATTGTATCAATCGAACATCGAGATTTGTCACTCCGAACGAAAACCATCGCAGAGTTAGTTGGCAAGAAGCAAGGGCGTACCACAATATCGTTCTCCAGATATACTATGATACTAAAAATATGTAATATGCCAACGAAATAAAAGTTCATTCAAATGTTCGAAGGTCAAAAATGCACGTAACGAAACGATGATATGGAATAGCAACAGTCCCTTCGACAAAGTGAAATTCCATTGAATTATGTTCTACTCCTGGATGAGTCATGTTGGAATAATAAAAAATCATGGCAATTTTCTTCAACACCAATTATTATTTGGTTGCAATAGAATACTGAGTTTCATGTTTTTTCCACAATTATCGATTTTGATTCTACCTCTTCATGCCATCTCATTGATTTAACTTATATTTCAGATCATATACATTGCTAGGAATCCCAAAGATGTAGCGGTTTCGTATTATCATTTGAATAGACTCTGGAGAACCCAAGGATATATTGGAGACTTCACAAAATTTTGGGAATATTTTCAAAGCGACTTAGGTGAGTGTTATCGCTCTTTCTTTTAACGAAAGAACTGAATAAAAATTCGAATTCTTTTCGAGCCTATGAAACCAGAAAGCACTTTTTTGTTGATATTTTTGAAGACCACATTCGGTTTTCAAATGCAACGGTTATTCTTCTCGAGACCATCATCAACTTATATTTTCAAATACATAAATAATTAATTGGTAGAACTATTCCACATTTGTAGATCATCAACGTCTGCTGGAAATATTCACAGCATTCTCAATATTAGACAAAACAAGCATTTCTCAAAATCTGTAATGCTATAAATATCCTCGTTGAAAAAATTATTTAAGGGACAATGATAACTAACACACCTCGATCTCCAATTCAGGAATTAATTGTGATTTTAACTCGTACAAGTTTTAATTCAATTTTGAGGGTTGGTAAGAATACTAAGAAAGCGGTAAAACACTTTTGAAAGTGAGAACGGTAAGTGTTTCCAGATATATGAGCAATATATCCAATGATAGGTTTAGAAAACCCCTCTTTTGCTCAAGTAATTTTTACAGGATTGTTTAACAAATAATCTTGCAGCTTCGCTCCAACTCAATTTTTTCCGTTTTTCTGTTCGCATACGAGATCCCTATAAACATAATGTTATTAACAATACACTGAGTGATTGTGTTTTGTTCAAAGATATGCTTTCGAAAATATACCAAATTATAAATTAATCAGTCGCAGGTGGCAAACTCTCTGGTTGGGTGGTGGGAGAAAATTTAAGCGGTCACTTTGCCTGTTTTTATACAGGCTTTATTAGCTTCACCTGAATGTTTGTATGAATGTATGTAACGGAATCTTCAAAATTATTTTTTACCCATTTCCAGACGCCCGAAATATTTGAAATTCTGGAAGTATTATGAACCGATGGCAATACAATAATTTCAATGCTATGAACTCGTATTCTCACCAAGATCGTCTGAAAAGAAATAATTATGATTAAACGCGCTGTAAAAACTTCTATTCCATCGAATAATTTTTCTTGTGTAGTCTTTTTTCAGTCTTTTGTAGCTATATGGACTTGAATTTTTAAATGAAATTATATTTTAGAAAAACTAAAAGTAATAGGGACCAAACAGTTGAAAATAAAGAGAATGAAGTCATTGACCAAAAAAATTCTGTTATGTAATAAAAACATGGGTGCTCTTCTCTTACTTTTCATAATGATATTAAGATAACTGATATCAACCACCTTACGCTTTTTATAAACGCTATATTAGCTTCACCTCTATGTATGTATGTATGTAGTATGAATGCTGCGAATGTTTCTGTGTAACCCCTCTTTATTCTTTAAATCACAAATTTGAAAAATCTGATTAAATTTATAGAAGTGAAATCACTTTGCCGATAGGCTGCTCAGTTTGATTCGGTAAGTTGTGAGTAAGGTTCAATTAATGACTTTTAATAGTCCTTCCAGATTAAACCACTAGACAAATTATACATTGGTTAACTTGACGTGTTTGATAATTGGGTGCCAGGATTACAAGAAGACAGAAGCCAAAAGATAGGGAAATATATTAATAAAGCAATTTTTACCTAGCTGGTATGGGAAGGCAGAATAAATATACAGGAAATCAACTTGACAATTTATTTTGTTATGAAAACAATCCAAGATTTGTAAGTAGATATGAACAAAAATGTATGAAAAATAATACAGCTCAAGTATGAAAGATAGATCCTATTGGAATGACTAAATAAAAAACTAACAAGTGAATGGATTCTGAAATGGCATCACCAAGTTTAGGATCAGGCAAAAAAATTTACAATATTTACAAATTATTTTCTGATTCCAGCGGAAGATGGTCGTTGGTATGGTTATACCTGAGGTGCTGGTAAGGGTTGATCTCAGCTGAAGATGGTATTTGGTTGGGGGAGACTTCGGAAGGCTGGTATATTCGAAGTTGTTGTCTCAGCAAAGCATTTTTGATTCGCGACATCTTGAGTTCAGAATGTAATTTTGAAAAATGAAATGTTCTTCAATGAATTTTTGAAGTAACCGAGTACTGAATAAAGGTATCGGTAGCTCAACTTCTGAAAAATCCTGCTAAGGAGAAGAAAAGAATATCGATAAATTGAGGTCCAAACCCAGTTCAAAAAAAATAATTCTGTTTTCAGAAGAAATAATAAGTGAGTATAACTCAATTTAAAATAAAAAGTCTAATGGCCTTCTATAAAATTAGCAAGTAACTATATGCTTGGTAACTTTTCAGAACAAATATAGTCAATAACTCTATTTTGAGGGTGACCAAGCCTTCTTAAAAGATAGGCACTATAAATCTCGAGATGATGCTTGAAGGGTACTGCTTAGATGCCACAGAATAGTCGTCTCTGCTTCTAGTGGTTGGAACCCTCCTTGTCACAATCGCACCAATATGGTTAGGTCGAAACTAGTCCAATCGAATTTAGCAATTATCTTGTACCTGAAATGGGAATAGCGTAGAAACTGTTTTTACAATTGATTACAAAATCAGATTTTCAAGCATGCGCAATAGCTCTAGTCCCAAAATTACTTGAAAAAGTTAACGTGATTGGAATTGATGAAAAATAGGAAATATTACGAAACTCATTCAATTGAATTTATAGTAGCCAAAGGAAATACTGTAGTATATACAAAAATCGATACGACTTGCTGAGTCCTTATAAACGAAATATCACAGATAACCTCAAAACCTCAAGTCAAAAATTCTCTGAAAATTACCACAGAATGTGATTTAAATTCAAAAATACGTTACTCGATATTGAATGTGGAAAATATAGAACAGATGAGTATCTTGTAAATTCAAAGTTGAGCAGGAATGTTGCGAGAATATGGAAATTTATAAATCTCAACCTCCAACCACATACAGTATAATTATTTCAAGTATCCAATTGTGAGCTTAGATAGGCGAAAAATATGGTAACGGATAATTGATTCAAACCAGCAAGAACAGATATTATACTCAATCAATCATCAATGGTGAATTGCTATCATTTCAGGAATTAAAAGATCGTAATCCATTCGCTCCGAAACACTACCTCGACTTTTCTAGCCAAAAAATGATTTTTAAGAGTCCGAGAAATATTTTCCGTCGAAAACGACAGCTTCGCGAGATCCTCGCAAGGACTGCAAAACTCATACGTAGCTAACCGCTCAGCACCGGTTTTTAATTTGGCAGTAACTATTGACTGGAAATTCAAGCAGGGACATGATTTGAAAAATATTTGATTTTAAATTAAAAGGAGAGTAACGAAAAATTAATTACAAACCTCTGCAACCCGGTGTTTCTAATTTGGAAACTCCAGGAGGTTACCAACTTTTATCAGTTAGCAAACAGAAAATAAGTATTAAGCTAGGTAGGAAATAACTACTCACTGTTGAAAAAAATTACTTCTGAAGATCTACCAAAAAATGCTGACTGAAATACTTATATAATTCAAGGGACAATTAACTATAAGGAATGAAAAAATAAAATTTTGAAACAACTAAATTGTTGTGCGGGAGACCACGATCTTCGCTCCCAAGATACATCTATGAAATGGCTGAACATCGATTGCGTTCCCAACCAAAACCTTAAACTTTCAACTGCCCCTGTATACATGACAGGCTAAATGGGAGGAGGAAAACGATAAATTGAATAAATTCAAATGAATAAATCATGGCATTTACTAAGCTAAAGCTTCAACTCTCTGTATTCTTAATGTGTAAATTTCAGCATTTACTGAGGTGAAACTTCGATTTTCTGTATTCACAACAGACTAAATGAGTGAAGGAAAAATATAGTTTAGATGAATGACTACATCCAAGTACAGAAACCGTGTAACAGAAGTTCTCCCAAATAATTCAGCCAAAGTGTCCTGGTCGCTGCCAGATGTTATGCGCTGCGCCGGTGAGGAACACCCATAACCATTCGCCTCCAGATTATTCGAAACAATCACCAATCCCACTGAATCAGGACAAGGAAGCCCCCATTCGCCACATACCTAGTAAAACAGAATATCGATACGAAATATAACCAATTTTGGTTTAACCAGCCGTCACCTGCAACTGGAGTAACGATAGTGCCAACAAACTAAAAATCAATTTAGGCTCCACGAAAATGCCAAAAAGGTGCGAAAGTGTTTCCACTTCTGCAACTGAGGACTTGCAGAAGTGGAAACACTTGATAGATCTAGGGAGCTCAGGTTCGCATAGTAGCCAAACCCAGCCGTCACTTAAGATATAATGTCATGATCGGTCGTAACCGCTCAACTAACCAAGTTTGACCCCCCCAATACATTCCTTTCCAAAGATCCCATCAAAATAAATTCAACAGCCAGGCTGAGCTATGTTCGCACCTATCAAAAGCAAGTCCCTTACGAATTTTTGAGGGTGTACTAATTCAACTATAAATCAGCAAAGGAAAAGAGATAGATAACATAGACCGATAAGATAGATAGATAAGATAAGCAGATAAGATGAAGAGATAAGATAAATAGAGAGAAGAAACAGACAAGATGAAATCAAACTCAACCAACAGATGGGGGTTTGCATTTTCGATGCTGTATTATAGTACCCATGATACCAGACGGTATCATCAAGAAAACTGATGTTTCACTGACAAGTTATTAGACAATCTCAAAGGAAGCGAAATCCATCACCTCCAGTTAAAGATACAAATTGTCTCACTATTTCACAACAAGATCAATAGTACCGAAATACTTGAACAACTAAACTTCAATGTACCAACATTTCATACAAGACATATGGAGACTTTCAGGCTTTCGATAGCCAGACCCAATATATTGTTCAAAGCGCCAATTTATGCAATGTGTCAACATTTTAGTAAAATATCACACTATTGTGATATTCACTTCTATTCTAAGGCTGAAATCAGCTAGAGTACACTTAGAATGATAAGATCGTATAGTTTTCCCACATATTTCTCGTATCTTATGAATATGTTTGTTTTGTTTTTTGAATTGAATGTAATTATTTTTTATAATTTTTTATTTACCAGTAACTTGAAAATTGATGAAAAATCAACTCCATTAGTATACCTCTGATATTCTAAATCTGAGTTGTCCAATGGATAACTCTAAAATATTTCCAATGGTTTTTTATGAGAGCGCGCGCATGGGTAATGAATTTAGGAGTCTTGTCTAACCGACAGCTAAGGGCTGAGTCTCAATAGATTGCAGCATGGAAACCCCTCCCCAGGGACAACACCTTGACAGGTACGCGACTCGTCTACAGACAACTCCAATATCGAAAGCTATGACAAGAAAGGAAACGACCTTAGAGGCATTCAGGCATAATCCCACGAATATTAGTTTCGCACTACCGCCCGCTCGAGCAAAGTTTCTTGATGACTTTTCTGAAAATCCGATTTTCCTCACTAACGAAAAACTTAACATTTCTTCTCGATAGCCAACATAGGTTTCTCAATAGGCACCAACTTTCATCAAGGATAAAAGCATTCACTTTTAAATTCCCCAATATTTTCACTTTGTGCCAAAATATTTTTAGGCACTGAATATTTGGAAATTGTTTGTTACTTCAACTCCAAAACGGCAGGGGAGAAGTAAATTATGATTTTTATTCAATTTCCATCATACCTACCCATTCTCTTGGAATGATAATCAGAGAGAAAAACTAAATTATCTTTGAAATGAAATATTTCATCATGTGAAATACTGCATACAATTTATTTCATGCCAAATAAATAATTCAGAGAATGGAGAAGTGAACTCCACAATAGCCACTAAAAATGATTCTTTCAAATAAGCCTTTCTTCCCGAAACCTTACGGATATTGGGTTCAGAAATTCCTCATAATTTCAGTTGCACTCCACTATTCAATTCGATTTCAAGTCCAGCCATCTTCAGTATGTTTCAGTTAATAGAGTTTATAAATTCCACTGGAACCCCCTGCGCATGCCCATGTGTGTACCATGCTATACAGTAGGGCTCGTTCCAGCAAAACGGTACTGGCCTTCTAGTTCTATGAGTTCTGTGGAGCCAAGTAGTTTAACAAATTAAAAAATGTACCCATATAACCCTGGCTAACTTCAACCTGACGAGAACTACTAAATAACATCAGATTCAACACAAAACTATTGAATGAAATTCTCAAATAATATAATAATCAGAAGAGGAATGAGGTTCACAATTGCACCTAAATATGGGATCCCACTTTTACCCTTGCAAGGATGTAAGAACGTTGAATAATACAAACACGTTCAACACTCTCTAACACGTATAATTGTCCACAAAATATTGGGTATTGCTTATAAGTACAAGTCACGATGTTTAGGCTGGATTTATAGTTAGACGGACTGTAAACGTAGACGCACTGTATACGTTACAAACGGACTGTAAAATATTATTAAACTTATAAATCGACGGAACGGAATTTTTGCGCATGGGTAGAAGTGATAGTGACATTCAACATAACCTACACATTATACGAATCATAAACATCATGTGTTGGTTTGGATTTGTATTATATTCTAAATATTTATCTATGCTTCGTTTTCTGTGTCACAATGGATTATGAAATACATGAAGGTAAGCTTCTTGGTGCCGTGGGACTGTTGTTGTGTTGGAAAAGTGCCACAAACTCGAAAAATAATAATTATGCGACTAAGACGTTACAAAACAAGACCCATAAATCGTAATAGAAAAGTAGAAAATGCCTACAATAATTTTTTGAAGATGAAAACTGCTGATCCAGGTCAATTCTTCAAGTATACGTGAATGACTGCTCCAGTATTTAATGAATAATTAGGTCTTGTAAAAAACATCACACATAATTCTTTATTTTGATTGGTCGGACGCAAGAAACGTAGTATGAAAGATGAAAGTTGGCCAACTCTTCCGTTCCAGTCAGTTTCACTAACGTACGTCATGCGTTCACGTTCATTATAAACAAGAGTACATAAACTATATAGTTGATCTTTTTGCAGTGCGTCTACATTTACAGTCCGTCTAACTATAAATCCAGCTTTACTCTTAGTACTTGAACTGCATTACATTTAACATTAGTTCACATGTATGGCCCATTGATTTTGTAGTCGAAACCGGTTCGTGAAAATTAAAACAGAAATTAATAATCCTCTGCGAGGTACGAGGTACTTTGCACTGATAGAATGCCGTGTTTGATAGACAATCCGAAAAGACATCAAAAGTATATCTGTCCTCTCTTCATGAGGCTGATTGATCAGTTTACAACACCGTCCACTCGTTCCCGAACTCGCAGTTCAAGTCGCTATTTGCTTTCCATCACCGGCTAACACCCTCCCACGGAACTTGGTTAATACTTTTACTATCCACTTCTAGACGATCAAATAGAAAACGGAAAACATCTCAAATATTTATCGAATGAAAACCTCACAGAGATTGAAATATCGTGGAATAACAGAACACTTATCTCTCTGCTGCAGTTTTTGTGATGCAGTTGGAAATGTATTAAATTTACAGGTACTATTTTTACAATCGACTACACAGCAATAGCGAGGACTCATTATTTTATGTATGATTGTTGTTATACTACCCAACCGTGACCGTTGCCACTACGATAATAATAATGTTCATTCATCTGAAGTATGGTACAATAATTTTGAGGGATTTGTGAATAAACGGGGAGACCTCAGAAAGTTTTCAGCTTGTGCTTAGTGTGTATATATTTATTTGAATAATTCATTCTCCATACGAACACGAGGCAGCATCATAAGTTTTGCAGATGATACGGTAATATTTTATGAAAGTAACACTTGGGATGACTTAAAAAATGAAATAGAAACTGGTAACATCGAAAAATGGTTCGATAATAGACTCTCATCGATGAATCTCAAAAAAAACTCTCTACTTGCCTTTCTGTAGCTTATCTACAAGCCTCCCAGCATTTGACAAAATATCACTACAAGATGACTTCGAAATCTTACTATCAAAAAGCGCTAAATACTTGGGTATTATGATAGACAGCTACCTCAGTTGGGACATACATATAAACTATTTGGTAAAAAAATTACGTAGTGTTCTATATAGAATCAAACAAGTCTCAAATATACTCAACTTCAAACAAAAAAAGAGTCTTTATCATAGTTTAATTGAATCGCATCTAGGCTTTGGCATTCTAGGATGGGGTGGAGTATCCAAAACATGCCTGAAATCACTAGAAATCATACAAAAGCGGTTTTTGAAACAAATAATGTGTAGAAATAACCGATATCCAAGCGAATCGCTATTTGAAGAGACAAAAATTGATGACTTGAGGAAACTTAATTTTTTGAAATTAGGAAAAACACAATATTTGCATAAGAACGAACTTCTTACTCATTCTCACTATCATGAGACGCGACAAAAAAAAAAATATATACCCCCTTTTATGAATAAATCAGTCGGTCAGAGATGCTACCAATATCTGGGACCGAAAGTATTCAATTGCTTACCTGATAATATTAAAAACGAACCCACAATCCAACGCTTTACTGAAACGTTTGAAGACTATATCGACATATATATATATATATATATATATATATATATATATATATATATATGTATTTAAATAAATTCAGAAATAACGACTGAAAATTGGTATGAACAGTGGGGAATAACAAGGATCTTCAGTCAGCACAAGTGCAGAACTATGGAAAACTCTTTAATACGATGGACCGAGCTTTCGTTTCAATTTTGAAACTTCTTCAGGGTCCTAAAATATGTAAATGACATTATTGTGAAAAAAATTCTTAAAATGAAGGAAGGACTTACAGTAATCTGAGTGGATGATAAATGAACATTAACTTAAAAAAAAAAACGTAAAATATGTAAAAATTTGTCGGAATGGTGTTATATCTTTGACGCTTCGAGTGACATTGAAGGATTTGAAATGACAACCTATGATTAATCGTCAGAAAAATATAAAATATGTAGTGGGTGTGTTAATGTTTATATTATATTCTTTGAAAATCATCAGTTTAATCCATTTGTAGAAGATAACTGTAGATTTTGCTAAGATTTTCGATATCTGTTTTTTTGTTCATATTTTGATTGGATTTATTAATTTCAATACAAAATAACTACAATAAAAATTTACAATTCACAATTGAATAAGAAAATAATAAAAGTATTCCATTTTTAGATACTAGAATAATTCGTAGAGAAAACAATTCACTAATCACAGATTGGTATATGAAACCAACAAACTCTGAAAGATACATAAACTATGATTCCTTCCACTCAAAAAGAATGAAAATAAATTTGATTCTTTGCATGAAAAAAAGAATCGAGATGTTGGTTCATCCTTCATTGAAAAACAAAATTTTTAAAATTCTCAGAAATATTTTACTAGATAATTCTTACCCCAAAAAACTTTTTAATAGAATTCTTTTCAATACCAACTCTGATAGACAAATTAATAATGATGACACAAATAATCAAAATTCAGAAAATAACAATGAAAGGATAATTTATTTTTCAATTCCTAATATAGGAATTCTATCATCGAATATAATTAAATTATTCAAGAATGAAAGTAACATAAAAATCTCACAAAAAAATATCAAGACTATTGAAATTTTAATACGAGGTTTAAAGATCCCACACCAGATTTGAAGAAATCAAATGTTGTCTACAGCATACCATGTCACAACTGTGATTTGAACTATATTGGTACAAGTTCAAGAACTTTAAATAATCGTATTATCTCTCACAGAAGTGATATAAGACTCAACAAGAAGTCATGTGCATTAGCTCAACATGCTATTAAACGGGAAACAGGCCATAAAATATAATTCGAGGAAGAAAAAGTTTTACATTCGGAACAAAAATTTTTATAAATGATTTTTAAAGAATATAATATATATACATATATATATATATCATATATATATTATATATATAAATTTTATAGAGAACTTAACCAATGGTTGATTTCCGTTTGTGAGGTCAAAGTTAATTTCCCATTGAAACAAAATTTTAGATAACTTTACATAGATCTTTGATATGTTTTAGTCCTTTAAGGTATTAAGTTATTATTTCCACTGCAAATGAATCAGCTAAACATCTTCATTTTAAGAATACTATTTTACCAATAATCGGATTAGCATTCATTTTTGACCATGAAGAAGTTTCAAAATTAGAACGAAAAGCTCAAGAACATCGAGATTACATAGAATTTTTCATATCCTCTCAAATTACACTATGTAATATAAAGATCCCCAGCTATTACCCACTGTCAGTGGTATTTTAACATTTATATATATATTTTATTTAATTATTGTTACCATCAACGACTGTCAAAAAAATCTAGTTGTCCATGGTGTCCATGGGAATACAGAGATCTCAGTTTCCGACAAGTGAGCTGACAACAAACTTTCTCCTACCTTGTAAACTATGTCTTAGATGAACTTATACATAGATCTCTTGATATAGTCTCCTTCCCAGTACCCTTCGTAAAAAGGTATTCAGAAGACCTTATCCTAGCTTTACCAGCAGACAAAATGAATCAGGCCCTAAACATCTTCAACAGCTATAACGAACACCTGCAATTCACCGTGGAAATAGAAAACGGACAAAGCATTCCCTTTCTTGACATGAGAGCATTCTCTTTCTCAGAAATGATCCACATCCAGAACGAAAATAGCTCAATGAACAAGAGATCTGACATCAGCAATCTTAGCCCCATCTACATATACCTCCTCAAATTACACTATGATAAATATAACTAGGTGCCCCCAGACATATCTACCCCTGTCAGTTGATCATTTCAACAGTTTTTCTTTTGTTTATTTCCAATTTTTGTTACCATCAAACGGAGAGGACTGTCATTTAACAAAATCTCAGTTGTCCTATGGTGTTCCATGGTTGAAATCAGAACTGACAGACCTGTTCCTTGGACTAAGACTGGCTAAGACAACAAAACTGTTTCATAAAGTTCGTTATGTAAATTTGTAACAAACTTTTTCATTGTAATGAAGCGGCTGGCTTCCCTCAAACTCACGATAGTAAGAACTCTTTCTTTTTTAAATTGTACTTTTCATTTTTTACAATTTTAGTAAGAACTGAAGATGGTAATAAACATTACCGAAAGCTAGACAAAATACCAAATTTATTCACACTCCCTGGAATCCTTAAAATCGACTGCAACCCGACAAACAGAAATCAACCATTGGTTTTTTAAGTTCAATAACCCAAAGGTATACTCAAGTAAACAGTAGACCAGTATCAAGTTGAAACCGCTACTTACAATAATTCAGAAGTTGAAATGTTCTGGCCAGTTATAAGACTTTTACTAATAATCTTGAATGCCATGGTGTGAGAATCATCAGGCCTCTCTCACAGAGCCACAGTTTAAAGTTATAGGTAAAGATACAGTTCGCTCACTTGGCGTCTGATGTCTGATTTGTATCCCTCGCGCATCGCGTGTTCTGTGTTACTAATACAGCTAAAGATACAGTTCGCTCACTTGGCGTCTGATGTCTGGATACAGTTCGCTCACTTGGCGTCTGATGTCTGATTTGTATCCCTCGCGTGATCTGTGTTACTAATACGGGCATTTTTCCGCGGCATTCGCGAGGGATACAAATCAGACGCCAAGTGAGCGAACTGTATCTTTAGCTATAAACTGTGACAGAGCCGTATTATATGAAAGATATATCGATTCTACCACAGGAAAGGAAAGATAAAGAAGGACTGCGCAATCACTCAGCACCGGTTTTCAATTCGGCAGTGACTATTGACTCGCCACCGGAAATTTAAGCGAGAACATGATTTGAAAAATGTATGTAACGGAATCTTTGAAATCAAATTTTACCCACTTCTAGACATCCGAATCATTTGAAATATTGCACCCGTATTGAGAGCCGATGAAAATAAGGCAATAATTTTATAGCTCTGACCTGGTATTCCCACCAGCATCGCCAGAAAAAAATTATGTACATTACTAAGATTCAGTGAATACGCTGGCTAGTCTCGGCACATTCACTAAAATTTAGTAAAATCTCCAATTACATGTGGATGATTCAATCGAAGAGTTTCTCTCCCGTAGTCTTCTTTAATCTATTGTAGCAATATGGACTAGTAATTGAAAAATAATAAAAATAAAGTCATTGACCAAACAATGTTCTCTTGTGTAAAGAAAAGCGTGGGGTGCTCTTCACTTACTTTTAAAATGATATTGTGATAACTGATATCAAGCACCTCAAGCTCTTTTTACATAAAGGAATTTTTTTGGTCAATGACTTTATTCTTATTATTTTTAACGTTTTAATCTCTATTGCTATATAGGCATGTTTTTTTGAACTGTAATGTTATGCATATGTAAAGAAAATGTATGTTTCTGTTTTTTACAAGAAGGAGAGACTCAGGATAGAGTCCAAACATCGATTGATTCTCAGGAATAAATAAATAAAAAAAATGAGATTTTCCATGAACACACGATCAGATGATAAGAATACAATAAGGCATTCGATTCATTGGATTTTCAGGGTTTCGTTTTGCTACTATCATTCTCAAACTCATTCCGATCACTGATTTTATTTGTTTAATTATTTTCAGTTGCTTGGGCACCATACTGGGAGCATATCCGTGAGGGGTGGACCCGCAGAAATGAAGAAAATATCCTCTTTTTATTCTATGAAGATATGAACAAGGTAATAATGAATGATATATAGTATAGAAAAGAAGGTAAAAAGCCGTTTTCCGGATATCTTGTGAAATATCGATTAAATAAATAGATTGTTCTTTAATTTCACAACCTCAAATCAAATTCCGGTCCAGAGCAACGAAAGTTGAAAACAAAAAAAATTATTTCGGTCACTTTCCTCGATGTGTTTGGATAGACAATCGGATGATTCGATTTATTCACTAAGTAATCAAACATAAATAAGTTTCCGTAGATAAATTAAAAGTATTGTTAGCAAAGCATTCGAGTTTCACTCCGTAAATATGTTGTTGAAAATATTTATTGTCAAGGAGACAGATTGCGATATAAAATAGTTTTTAGATTATTTAAATTCAATTGAGTGTCTGAAAAAATACACGTGTGCCCTATTTCTTCATTTTATTGTTATATTTTAGGTATGTATTTCATAAAATGTTTGTTTTTTGGGAATTGGGTTATACCTTGATTGAATGAATAAATAAATAGATTTTTGAAACCTTCAAGGGGTTTTTGTTTCAATAAATCTTCGGTTCCATAGCTTTTCCATGTTTTTCGTCCCAGCTATTACGTGGGTATACACATTTCTAAAAACCCATTGTGGATATTTCGAAATTTATTTTCTGATGGGTGGAAGAGATTTGAAAATATATATTCAGAAGGTATGAATATATATTCAGTTTCACCCAAAAAGAAAACGAATGGAATGAATTGTAATTTTTGAAATTTTGCGATACCTTCCAATTTGGTTTTGTAGTTTCCTCGACTCCAAATTATTTCAATTATGTTTCAATTTCACTCTCGAAGTGAAATGATCACTTTGATCCTAATCAAGAGTTATTCTACAATATGAGATATGAGATTGTTTTTTTTTTATTGTTTCGTTCTATAACTTTCTTGCTCTGATAATATATTTGAATTTCAGGACCTACGGAACGTTATTGACACAGTGTCTACATTTCTAGGAAAAAAATATTCTGAAGAGCAATACCACATCCTGGAAAATCACCTCAGAATAGATAACTTCAGGAAAAACAAATCAGTGAATACAGATCATCTGAAAGATTTGGGAATTTTGATTAGAAATGAAAAAGGCTTTATCAGATCAGGTAAAACGGGAGGCTGGAAAACTTACTTTGACGAAGAAATGAATTCCAGAGCTGATAGGTGGATCGCAGAAAATCTGAAGTCTTGGGATTTACAATTTCCCACAGGAGTTTTTTGATATATCTCTCATGTGTATAATGTTATATATTTTCGATATTATATTTGTATTAAGAAAATATGAGATTTATATGCTGACGCAACCTATTTCATTTTAAAAAAGCAAACTGTCCAATATCAGGAGAAATTAAAACATATATTTATATATATATATATATATAATTATGTATATCAACTGAGATTTGTAAATAAAATGTTTGAGAAAGCTTTCACCTCATCATCTCCTCAAAACTCTCTATCATTCTTTGGTATTTGGTAGAAAATCATTCAAGATGTGTCATTCTAGCTTGGGGCACTCTTCTTTTTTTAGTGCCGTTTTCTACCGAAGGTTGGCGACCATCATGTGATAGACCTCTCTGTTTTGCGCCGCATGAATTATGTTCGAAGCTTCCGGTATTTGGAACCATTCACGTAGGATTTTTAGCCAGGATTTTTTATTTCTACCTAACCCTCTCCTACCTTATATCTTGCCTTCTACGATAAGTTGTAGTAAACTGTATTTATTATTCCGGAATACGTGGGTGAGTCGCTTTTCCATTTCTTACTAGTTGTTATTGATTCCAAATCTTTAGCCATTCATTTCCCAAATCTTTGGTTTTTTAACTCACAAATAATAACATGGTATTGTTCATCTTCGGTAGACAGCATATATTCAATCGATCTACTGATGTAGTAAAATCACTAGTTTTTCGATGTCCATATATATCTGCAGAGTAGCGTGAACGGTATGTCGGAATTCTGTGGGTGTTGCTGTTGGGTTCTGCGAGTATCTGTTCTAGCTAGAGTGTATCGGCTTCATTCTCAACTCTCTTGATACCACTACGTCTTTTAGGGAATAGCGGGGATATAATATTTTTATATTTCTACGAGTTGTTGGCATTCATAGGCATATCAGTCTTGTATAGTTTTTTATGAGCATTAGTTAGTTTCAAAATATTTTTGTATGCTACTAAGTCTTCTGGTTCATAATGTTGCGGTACTCGTTTCAGCAACAGCTGTGATAACCCTTCTATTAGAACGAAATTTCTGTTGTGTACAACAAGTTTAGCGTTTCCGTATGCTATATGAGTATGCCGTATAACATATCCTTTATCAAAACGTAAACCACAAGTATCCGACTCCGTCGTTGTATCACCGATAGTGATGCGTTGTTTTAGCAATTCTGAAAAGTTTTCGTGCTTCTTCCCCAAAATTTCTGCTTTCATTGAATGCTCCTCTACGTCTCACATCTCGATAACTACTGAAATAATTCATTGATTCTATTTATACCGCGACATACAGAAACATACCCAACGTTTTGACTGCGACATATAGAGACATACTCAACGCATTGACTGCTACATATGGAGACATGCTACATACAGAGGCATACCCAATTACTGCTACATACAGAGGCATACCCAACGTTTTGACTGTTAAATATAGAGACATACTCAACGTTTTGGCTGTGACATGTAGATACATATTCAACGTTTAGACATACTCAAGGTGAGATGATTCAGGGATGGAACTCGAGGAACATCAGTGAGCCCAGGTGAACATAGGGGAACACAGGTCAACACAGGGCAACACAGGGCAACACAGGTGAACATGGGTGAAGATGGGTGAACATAAGTGAACGTGGGTGAACACAACTCAACTCAATGTAATTCAAGGTTATGTAAAGGTAGTCAATGGATTTCAGATCAGTTTGAATGTCTCAAGCTCAACCTTCACTATTCAACGTTCAGCCTAGACATACAGAGACATACTCAACGTTCTGAGTCATCAAAATGACGTTTCAACTGTATCAAAAACGTCGAAACAGCCTTTTCGGCTGACGTTATCAACAGCATCTCAAATATCTAAATTATGTTTTCGGCAATGATGTTGTGACGTAAAATATGGGGCAAACTACCATATCAGGGAGTATATGATTCCTCATGTTTCATGATGGGCCACTTTGTAGAGTACTAGCTTGATTTTTTCCATTCTGCATATTTTTATGATACCCTATATACATATTCTGTATACATTTATGTATACTTCAAAGATATCGTCTATGTTAATCATAACGAAACACCTTATACATACTGCGATTTATACTCCGCGAATATGTGAACTCATCATTTATCCACAGCGCTCATCTCGTGCCCCACCTTGTTTTCTCAGTCGTTCATCGGTCAGAAATAACAAGTGTTACCAGACACAGTATCCTGTTTGCGGCACATTGTACATAACCCAAAATTTCCATCGTCGAACGAGCTGAACACTCTGCGGGGGCGTCCCACTTGCGGGTGTGGTCGAGACTTTTGTCTTTTTTTTTGTATGAATGTTACTGTCGAGTGATATTTAATAAGCTCATTGGCGTCATGTTTTCATATTCATTGTATTTAGCTATAGAGGCATCTGGCAGCGCGTTGGTGTTCCCACGGTTCAGGGGCTACCTGGTACAGGCTTCGACAGGGAGGCCCGGGCTGGGGCACTCTCGCTTGACGACCCCGACGGGGTTTCGTTGTCTGAGCCGACCCCTGACGTCGCAGCGGGCGCATTAGTGGTGCCTCGGTTCAGGCTGGCGGGTCGTAGACCTGTCTGCCTGAACCGTGGCCCTTTCTACTGATGTCCATATTGCATCATGATCTTGATGATCGTATCACAAGTTATTATATCAAAATCGTTTATTACATGACAAAAAATAGAAAGTTTCTATTATACCCTGTATCAACTAATGCAATCGTTATCGTGGTGGCGTAGAATTATTCTACTATACCTTAGGTGTAACATACTGAAATTTCAGCAAATGCTATCTATGCCTAGAAACCCCATTATATATGTGCCAAGTCCTTTATTAAAGAAGCTCCAGATAAAATATATTTTCTGACAGAAGTAGGTTTACTATTTTCATTTAAATATTTTTTTTACTTTAGTAATGCATATATTAGGTTGCATTAATCATGGACATGGATGCATGTAGAATCAGCTACTTCCGTAACAATACTAGACACTAAAACCAAAATTTTACGAAATTTTACTGAAACTGGTCGTTACTATGGGATTTACAAAACGTACGTGAATTTCCCCTTCCCAAATATGGAGAATATATCGTTTTTCGTGGATTATCAAACAGAAATTTGTACCGTTCAAAGAATAGACCAAAGTTACCTCAGTTTTCGTACCCCGTTCATGTTATCCGCCTAGTCGTCCACATTCGCTTTTCATATAAAATACATTGAAATTAGCTTTCAATGGTATCAACTACACTTTTGGGTGAAATTTGCTCTATATGCAATACACATGAGTTCCAAACTTTTTACACATTTTATTTGAGTGCCCTATACATGCTGCTGCCAGACCCAAAGGGCATACTCTTCTAGCAAATTATTATTCCTTCGTAAATTCCTTGCACAACCTAATAGACTGGGAGCCCATAACACTTTTCTCATGTATTATAACTTACCGCTCATAACTATCTTACGCCACTGCGGCATCCTTGTTAAACAGCCGTTGAGCTTGGGCTTCTCGCAGTCTTAGCTAAACATCGATACTCTCAACTGTCTTCAGTAAACGATAGTTTGGATGTTTTGAGGTTAGGTCATGTTGGTTAAACAAAGTCTGACTGTAGAATGTCCGAAGGAAGCGATGACGAAACTTAATAAATATAGTTTGTAATGAAAATGGTAATTTTGTAAGATTTTCCATTTGGGTATTATTTTCATACTGTTCAATGAGTTTTTTTCTATTATATAAACGTATTTTAAATAGTATTTTGTATTGCTCAACTCCCGGTCGTCTAATTGTTGTCAGTACCTTATCTATCCCATTTATTCGGAAGGTAATTTTTTATAACATTTTATATATTGACGAAGGGTAGAGTATAGTAATCTTTCAATCTTGACCGATTTGGGGTTGCAACAATAATATATAACACTAGCTGGTAACCGCTACCTCGTCCGCGAAATTTGTTTTTTTTCTGTTTTTCTTTGTGTTGTTCCATCTAAGTTATGCCTCTTAACCCATCTCGTTATCCCGTTTTTTCTTATCCCGTTAACATGTGGTTATCCCGTTATCCTATTATACCATTATGTCAGTTTGAGCAGAATGAATAGCGTGAAAATATCATCCGTGTTCAAATATCTGTTCATAGTAATTTTTATGGCGATCGAATGAGCGGTGTAGAAGTTAATGCACGGCAACGCCATCTAGTGGCGAGCCAACTTTGAAATCAACCAAATATGTCATTCCTATCGTCAGTTATGATCGAGAGTGCATACAAAAAATATGATTTTTGCAGTTTGTCCTTTGTAATTGTCCCGATTTTTTTTCCTGAAAACTTTTCCAGGGCCATAACGAACAAAACAAAGAATTACGTTCGAATCCTAAATCATAGTCTTGAGTCCATACAAAAATCCCATATAATTAAAAAAAAAACCCGAATTTTCCAATTTTCCGGGCAACTTTTAGAATTTCTCCAAAAATCTAACTCGGACTATTACTAACATTTAAAAAAAAAGCCAAATCGGTCCAGCCGTTCTCAAGATATGCGCTTACCAACGGACAGAGCAATTCATTTTTATTTATATAGATCTAATTTGTTTGGTGTTACGATTCATCAACTTAATTCCGTGTGATAAATGATAGGTAATCAACAAACGCCGAATGATGTTAAAATGTCACCCCTTTCAGACATAAGTGCATAATAAGATAAATGTTCGGCAGTCGCATTTTTTTGTTTGGCACACCTTAATGGATTTGTGAATATCTGCAAAGTAATTGTCTGAAGCTATTAAACAAGAAATAACTAGTTGCTTAAACAAATCAATAAAATAAAATTGATGCAAACTTTTTTTAGTAATTATATACCAATAACATAGCGACTCATTTTGTTCGGGCGTTACCTTATTGATTGAAATATGATGAAATTCGCCATGAAATACCATCTCCGAACGGTACAGTATAATTTGTTCACAATATTTGCGCTTTAATTGTTTATAACAAATGTATGTCCGGGTAATTTGTTCGGCATTTATATTTTATACTTTCATTCCATATTTGTTATAAAATTGACGCCGGATAGTAAGCTATGATGTCACATATTAAGACACCGGAAATAAGGAAGTGCGCAGGTGCGGCTAGGCTCCTAGCCAACCAAAATGTTCGGCGACCTTATTGTTTTGAATTGTAGTGAATAATTGGGGATATTAACGAAATGCTGAACAGTAAGTTATAATAATTTTGGATTTTTTTTACAGAAGCCTGGGGCACTAGTGCTCCCCATGTTTGGCATTGGCGTCCGCCCAATTTTTGTTTTTTCAATAGCCATTTGCAATGTATGCCGAACGGAAGCTTATGATTCCAAAATAAGCCACGGATTTTGGTCGGCGATGCGATTTCTGTGATGTCGGACATATGTTCATGGAATTTAAGATAGTTGTGTGCGGTAAGTAATGATACATGAAAAAAGTGTTATGGGCTCCCGGGCTCCCGGTCTATAAGTCATGATAATGCCAGAGCGCTATCTGATTTTATAATCGGAGTTTTCAAACTACGCGCCTTTGTTGTTAACAAATGAGTATTTGTTATCGTGTTAAATGACGGAACTGGGTAATATTTCAGTGTTCTGTGCATACTTCTCTTTCCTCCTGGAAAGTTTTTTTTAATGTTTATATGTTATGTTTTTATGACCTAATAACCTACCTGTTATGAGATATATATGTATTGGTGAACAATGAAGAATTGAATTGAATTGAGACCTGAATGAGCTTGGAGCCATGGGAAAAGAGATTGATAAGTATTTAAATTTGCCAAACCACAAATTATATACCGGGCACTGCTTTCGCCGATCTTTCGCAACAAATTTTGATGATAGTGGTGGTGATATAACTACGTTGAAATGTCAGGGCAGCTGGAAGTCTACAGTCGCTGATAGATATATCGATGAATCGAGAAAAAATAAGCTTGATTTAATAAAATAAAAAATACAATACGGGATATTTCAAATATACCATCAACTTTATCGATGAGAAATTGCCAATGTGAAAAAAATATAAGCATCCAGCATTCCACAAGTTCCCCAAAGATGTTTTCCAATAGTGGTGGTGATATAACTACGTTAAAATGTCAGCAGCTGGAAGTCTACAGTCGCTGATAGATATATAGATGAATCGAGAAAAAATAAAGCTTGATTTAATAAAATTAAAAATATAATACGGGATATTTCAAATATACCATCAACTTTATCGATGAGGAATTGCCAATATGAAAAAAATATAAGCATCCAGCATCCCACAAGTTCTCCAAAAATGTTTTTCAATAGTTGCATATTGAACTAGAATTAATAGTTCCTTATTTTCGTGTACTCGTGGGAATACATGAAATATTTGCATATTTCTTCATATCAATGTTTATTATAGAATATTTAACGTGATTATTAGGTTGTCGTAGAAAAGTATAATATGCAACTCGCACAAATTAGCAATTTTGCGCTAGTATGAATTGCAACCCGTGCCTTCGACTCGTGCTATAAACTTTCACACTCGTGCAAAAGTGATTGTTCTGCTGGAAAATAGGAATCAAACTCCTATTACACATTTCTAATGATAACCGTGTGTATCATCTTGGAAAATGTCAAAGCTATCAAATGTAAATGAAATGTTCTGCAAAATTTTCGAATTACCTACTAAAACACTCAATTGAAAATTTGAAGAAATGATTGTTACAAAAATGGAAAAACTAGGCTGAGATTTTTTTTGATATCCAACTGAAAACCACAATTTCCACGTTGACAAAAATCAATTGAGGAACTAGTGGGTGCGATGCCATGCTTGCATCGATGTTATGATTGATTTCTGACGGGCACTACTCTGAAATAAATCTTTGGCGTCTTTACGAGATTCCAAACAAGACAACTTATATGGAAAATATGAAATTCGTAGGGTCTTTTCCAAATATCTACTGAGTAGGTGAAGCTTAACATATTATGAACATATTGCTCGTATTTTCAAAGAAATCTACTTTTATTAAATACAAAGGAATTTTGGCTCAATTACTTGTGATTTTATTTATGAAAAAGTACATTTTATTGATATAATAAGAAGGTCTACTTACATAAATTGGGAAAACATATTACAGCATCCTTATATGATATCATTACATATATTAGCCGACAAGAAGATATGATTGAAAACATACATCAGTGTGTCTCACATCTCATGAAAACACCCCCGTATCTTCCGTAATTATTGGAGTAGAATTATGTTATGCTTACGATCGTTGGATATACCGAGGATAAGTCTAAATCTGTTCTGGGGTTAACCTGAGCGACATACATTACGCGCCAGGGGCGATGGATATACCGATTTTTGCGAAAAATAATATTGGGGGTCTCAAAATTCTTACGGATTGGTGATCAGAATATCAATCTTGGTAACAATCCACATTTTCGCTAAAAAATTTTCAGTTCTGAAAAATCTGAATTTGTGTCACTTCTCATGGAAACACCCCCGTATCATCCGTAATTATTGGAGTATAATTCTGAAATTTTTACCGCAATCATTGGAGTAGAAATTTGAAATTTTTACGATCGGTGGATATACCAAGAATGAGTCTATATCTCCTCTGGGGTAAACCTGAGTCACCTACTCTGCGCGCCAGGGGCGATAAATATACCGATTCGAACAAAAAATAATATTAGGGGGCAAGATAGGCTCAAAATTCCCAAGTATTCGTGATCAGGACATCAACTCCCGTATAAATCCATATTTTCGCCGAAAACCTTTTAATTCTGGAAAATCCGAATTTGTCTCACTTCTCATGGAAACACCCCCTGTATCATCCGTAATTATTGAAGTATGATTCTGTAATTTTTACGAGTGGTAGATGTACCAAGGATAAGTCAAAATCTCCTCTGAGGTCAATCTGAGTCACCTACACTGTGCGCCAGGGGCGATAGATATACCGATTTTTGCGAAAAATAATATTAGGGGGCAAGATAGGCTCAAAATTCTTACGGATTCGTGATCAGGACATCAACATCAGTATCAATCTAAGTAGGAGATTTAAGCCGGTTCTGGGTCTCCCCCCCACCACTATGACGTCACGTGTGACCTTGAATGGTTGCAGATGTGCAATGTGGTGTGTGTTTGACCTTGAGATTTGACTTTGAGATTTGTCATTTAGTTTTGACATTGGGTTTGGTCGACTTTGAGATTCGACTTCAGTTTTGACCTTGAGTTTGACCTTGAGATTCATAACATTAAGTTTTGACTTTGAGATTTGACCTTGAGTTTTGATGTTGGGATTGTTTTGGCAACCTCAAGATTTGATCTTGATTTTTTTTTGCTTGAGCTTGACTAAAGCTGTGGTGTAGGCATACATATTCTGTGTGGTCATGACCTTCGTGAATCCTTGCACCCTCCAAGCGAGGAGGGCGTTCGTCCTGTGAAAGAGCTAAGAGTGAACTGCGATTATTGATGAGTTCGCTGAATGTCAAGAGAATCCCCTCAAATCCATACAGATTGCGCATCGCATCGGACTTGTTGTAGGGTGGGGATATTTCATTGAAATATTCCAGGAGAAGAGTATTTCGAATCAGTGTCTCCTCCAGTGATCTATTGAAAACAAGTTGCTGAAATGTATTCGTGTGATTGTGGTAAGATTTCACTGGTAGTGATAATCTACGTCGGCATCAACGGGAAACTTGCCAGGGAGGTCCTTCAGTGAAACGAGTTAAATTGAACAATGGCGATGACTCACCACCTGCACCACTCTATACATGTAATTGTTGTAATGTGATAATCTCATATTGTCGAATCAACTCTCACAATAGAACACTCGCACATAGGACGAATTCATGTGTTCACTTGGGTGGTGGTGTACACCTCATTAAAAACGCATTCAAATGTCGCATTTCTAGCCACAGAGTATCTAGTGAGAATATGTATACTGAGTACACACCTTTTTTCAATGATATCAAGCATAAAGTACTCGAGCTATTGGAAAAAAACATCAAATTGCACAACTCCATCAAGGTCAACACATGGAAGTGTTTGGAAGTTATATCATTCGAACCCAGGAATTGACAGACATCAAATCGTTCAATTCTCCCAATCGTATAGCAGATCGATCAACTGATTTGAATGGATTATTCGATGCATTTCGTGACATTATAATTGCCCAAAGATGACGGAGTTTAATGGAAAGTAGAATTTAAGGTTTTCAGGATGGAGTTGCGAGAAAATTGTTCCTTGAGGTGAACATGAACAAATACAGTCCACTTGGCGGATCATCATACATGAAACTTCCCGAATTCATTGATAGAAGAAAAGGTGTTGTCAACATAAAAAAAGACCAATGCTGCTTTGCATGGGCCGTGACATCTGCATTATTTCCCACAAATAATAAAGTGTCGGAGGTGTCATCCTATCCACATTATGAGACTGTCTTGAATGTAACAGGTATGGATTTTCCACTAAAATTACGTGATATAAAAATGTTTGAGTATAGAATGATATTTCAGTCAATGTTTATGGTTTGGTATCTAAGATTGAGAATAAGAGAGTCAAATATAAGGTGATTGGGCCCTTGCGATACTCTCAGAAAAAACTCAGAAGACATGTCAATTCATTGCTCATCACAGATGAGGTGGGAAATAGTCATTATTGTTGGATAAAAGATCTTTCAAGATTGGTGTCAAGTCAAATTTCAGCTCATGAACACAAAAAATATTTCTGTGATGGATGTTTATTGTACTTTTCGAATGAGCGATTACTATTGCGTCACCAGATGCATGATTGTAATCATGTATGTACAACAGTGCCGCAAACTGATTTCAGAATAAATAAATTTGGGAAAATGGTTGCCGGTAATACATTAATGTTTGAAAATTTCGAAAGACAAATGAATGTACCTTTTGTAGTATATGCAGATTTTGAATCGATTCTGAAGCCTATACAAACCACCGAACCGAATCCCGAACTCGCGTACACGAATAGAACCTTTCAACACGAAGCTTACTCATTTGCTTATCTGATAAAATGTTCCTTTGATGATGAATTAACAAAATTTGTTTCATATAGAGGTGCTGATGCGGCAAAGGTTTTCACAATGCGGATAGAAGAAGATTTAAGAAATATATATAATAATCATTTGAGGTGTGTCAAACCAATGACTAAACAAACCTCAGAAGAGAAAAGGGAATTTCATAATGCCACCACTTGTGGTATATGTGAAAAACCTTTCACAGAAGGGGATTTTAGAGTCAGAGACCACTGCCATCTCACGGGGAGAAAAAGATATCCAGCAGCGCACTCTGCCTGTAATTTGAATTTCAAAATACCAAATTTCAACCCCATTATATGCCATAATATGAGTGGTTATGATTGCCATATGTTCATTAAAGAATTGTATGAGGAAAAGGATAAGGTTGATGTTATTCCCCAAACTAAGGAAAAATACATTTCGTTTACAAAACATCTCTACACACATAGCTATCAAAGTAAAGAAGGGAAAATTAGGAAAAATTTTCTGAAAATGAGATTTATAGATAGCTTCAAGTTCATGTCAAGTTCATTAAAAAAGTTGGGTGCAAATTTGAGTGATAAGCAATGTGTAGAGATGTTAAAATGTTTCCCCGATAAAGAAAAATTCAATTTAATGAGGCAGAAAGGTGTTTTCCCATATAGTAGTTGTGTGTGTGGACAACATCAATAAATTGGATCATCCTAATTTACCGACAAAAAATCAGTTTTATGACAATTTGAATGAGGAACATGTATCAGAGAAAGATTATATGAGAGCCGAACGTGTTTGGGAACTATTTGAATGTAAGAGTCTTGGAGAATATTCGGACTTATATTCAAAATCTGATGTCCTACTACTGTGTGATATTTTCGAGAATTTAAGACGGATTTGTTTAGATACATATAAGTTGGATCCAGCTCAATATTATACTGCACCTGGATTATCTTGGGATGCAATGTTGAAATATACAAATATTGAACTTGAACTGCTAACTGACATTGATATGATATTTTTTTTCAAAAAAGGCATCCGTGGAGGTATTAGTCAATGTAGCGATAGAAAGCATATAGCAAATAATAAGTTTCTGCCTGATTTCGATCCCAATGAGCAATCATCATTCATTTCATATTTGGATGCTACAAATTTATATGGACATAGTATGTCACAACCGTTACCGACATCTGATTTCACTTGGCTAACTCGAGAAGAAATCACAAATTTGGACATTATGGCTGTGGCAGACAATAATCCATATGGATATGTCCATGAAGTTGACATACATTATCCTCAAGAATTGCACGATAAACATTCAGACCTCCCTTTTTTGGTAGAAAGTATAGTGTCACCAAATTCCAAAAGCAAGATTCCAAAATTGATTCCAAATTTGAATGATAAGCGAAAGTATGTGGCTCATTATAAAAACTTGAAACAGGCCGTCAATAATGGTTTGATTGTTATGCATCCTAAGATTCAAGCAGTCATGTTGGATGAAGCCTTACATCGATCTCAACACTCAAATGCATTAAAGATCTAATAATGAGTCTGAGAAAGATTTCTATAAGTTGATGAACAATACAGTTTATGGCAAAACGATGGAAAACGTTGACAATAGGACCGATGTGAGGCTTGTTACACATTGGCAGAATGCTCACAGAAGTATGGGAGCAGGCGCTCTGATTGCACGACCAAACTCCAAAAAGTTGCACAATTTTTAATGAAAATTTCGTTGCGATTCAAATGGGTAAAGTGAAAGTGTATTACAACAAACCACTGTATTTGGGATTCTGTATTTTGGAATTATCCAAGACTGTAATGTATGATTTTTACTATAGATGTATAAAGAATTCGGTCAGGATGCTTCTCTGCTCTACACTGACACAGATTCTCTAATTTCAAAAGTAAATACCGACAATTTTTATGAGTTCATCAGCACCAATATAAATAGATTTGACACATCTAATTACATTGAACATAATAAATTCGGCATACCTGTAACAAATTCAGTCTTGGGTAATTTCAAAGATGAGTTTCCCAATGATCCAATAATTAGTTTTTATGGTACAGGTGCTAAAGCATACTATGTACAATCTCTTGCAACAGAAGTAAAGAGAGCCAAAGGGGTGAAGAGATCTGTGATAAAGAATCAATTGACATTGGAGGATTACAAGAAAATAGTTGAGAATGGTGGTAACATTTTTAGGAAGATGAACTCTTTCAGAAGCATCTCACATGATATGTATACGGAATTGGGAAATAAAGTAGCACTATCATATGATGATGATAAAAGATTCATAATTCCCAATACAACACAAACCCTCCCTTGGGGTCACAATGACATTGGGTTCTATCAGTGCGATCCCAATGAAACTATTTGTATATGTAATAACATAGTTAAATCTTTCTCTCAAGAATATGGCATGAATTCCAAAAGTAGATTGGATTATTTAATCGCATTATTGAGTGCAGAACTAACCGAATAATATCATTCGCAATACTCAAATTAACTGGAAAATGCATAGTTGAGTTGTTAATATAATTAATATATATAGTATTAACATTAGTAATGAGAAGATGAAAGTATTGAGGCATACTATTGTGTTTTATTTTGAATAGAAGTGGTGAATCCTCAAAATAATTCAATCTTCAATCTGCGTCCGCGAATCAAAAGTTTATGCAATTATCGCTTCGCGGATGCAAAAAAAAATCCACCAGCGAATTAAATTAATTCGTTGCCGCAGATTAAATTAGTCCGTTGGATCGAATCGCGATTCGGGTTGAAACTCAAACCGCGGATCGCGGCCGTGAATCAAAAGTATGGACATTGACCGCTTCACGATAAGATGTCAACTTCGCCAATACAGCGCTTCGCGGTAGAAAAGTCCGCTTAGCGGTAAGAAATCCGCTTCGCGGATACACCGCTTAGCGGTCAAAGGCCGCTTCGCGGTGAAACGCCCGCTTCGCGGTCGCAATTTTTTTTTCGAACCGTGAATTGAATTAATTCGTGGTCGCCGACTGAATTAGTTCGCGGATCGATTCGCGGATCAAGATAAAATTTAATCCAGAGATCGCGGATTAAATTTTTTTCGATTTGCGGATTGATCCGCGGATTAATTTAATTCGCGGCCGTGAATTAATTTGATTCGCGGTTCGAAAAAAAAAATGCGACCGCAAAGCGGGCGTTGCACCGCGAAGCGGTGTGTCCGCGAAGTGGATTTCTTACCGCGAAGCGGGCGTTTCACCGCGAAGCGGTGTATCCGCGAAGCGGATTTCTTACCGCTAAGCGGACTTTCTACCGCGAAGCAGACTTTTCTACCGCGAAGCGGTGTATTCGCGAAGCTGACATCTTATCGTGAAGCGGTCAATGTCCATACTTTTGATTCACGGCCGCGATCCGCGGTTTGAGTCGGTCAACCGCTAGATTGAGGGTACGTAGATTCATTTCTATATATCTGAGATGACTTTTATATCAGAATTTCATATATGTCTGATATTTCACATATGTTAATGAATTCTGGGTGAGCATATACATTATTCATTTCGAATGATCCCTCAATGAAATTGACAACGTTTTTCCTCATAGGACTGATTTATATTCGTCCGGATAGAGGCTTATATATCTTTAGATCTTTGTCACAATGATCAGTGTGAATTTATTCATGTTAGTAGAAGGATGAGCAATGTTATAGACAAATTTGGTCGCAAAAGGAAATGCACTAATGCATCACTACCACCACGAGTGTCACATCGTTTTGAAGAAAAACTGAATGTGGTTAAGCAGGAAATTTTCGAAGCCACAAATACTACCATGCGATCATTGTTTAAAGAAATATCTGAAGATGTGTTACTGCAAAACAAAATTATACATCTCCAGACCACTTTCGATGGAAAATATGATGATCTATGTAAAAGAATTGAAGAGTTGGAGAAGAAAAATTCATCCACTCATGGATGCACCGTCCATATGGAGACCATCACGGTGTGAATCTTCCAAAACAGAGATTATAGACCAGAGAAACTTCTTCCTACCAAATCGAAGGATATTTGATCAACCATTACTGACCGCTCCCAAAGGCTGGACACCAACCCAACATGTAATTGAAGATCCTCAGTATATGTAAAAATATATGATGTAGTTAAAAAATTGTTTTCTTGTGTGTTATTTGAAAGAAATAAAATTGAAAAAGATGTTTAATTGTGTGTTTTATTTAGAATTTCATGGAATACACTCAAACTTTGAGTGACACCTTTCAGACCATTGATCGATATTTCGTCAGACCAGATAGAAAAATGCTATAGAAAATAAATTACAAGTCAACTATCTAACCATCTGAATACCAACAATATTTGTAGCTAATGATCTGTAAGAAAAAATATTAGTGATATTAGTATATTTTTCCAAATATGATAATAAAAAGACTTCATCAAGCAGAAGATGGCGCCCCACTCACGCACCATCCCGTGTGACCAACCAATAATTCAAATGTACACTCCAATCTGCTTTATGAAGTCTAGGAAAATCAACACTATTCAAAATTATCAAGTCAACATTATTAGACATTATTTAGGATATTTATCACAATGCTCCTTATATAAACCCTCATGAAATTTGAAAATTAATAAATTTTCCTGATAGTCAGACTCACGATTGGCATTCAATTCTTTCAATTCTTCCATTCGCTTTTTCAATTTGGAAGCCTGTCGAAGGAGTTCATCATGTTGAAATTCAACTTGCCTCAATTCGTCATAAGATGGACGGTAACGTTCGACCTCCCGTCCAACCTTATCCATCATCTCCTTCAACTGTCGTCTATTGGACAATACAATATCTGCCATTGAAGACGATGATGGATTCGACTTTCCAACTATTTTCTGACCTCCGACCTTGGACAATGTTGGTATAGGTTTAGATGAAGCAGCAGATGGTCTACGATAATTACCATCGATCGGTTTAGCCACCACCGGTGCTAGGGATTCCACCACGATGGCTGGGTCGGGTACTACATTTCGCTGCCACTTGTTACTGGTGGCCCGTGCAGTTGTCATGGCGTATGGGCTGTATTTCCTTACACCATCCTTAAACTTCTGCAGTCCCGAACACTTGGCAGATCCTCTCTTGGAATCTTTTGCCTTTATTGGAGCCTGCTTTTTGGTTAGTTGCTTCACCGAAGGAGGTCTCGTGGTGAATTCGTCATCGGAATCCGAACACCTGCGCTTCATGCTCAACTTCGATGGTCCAGCGCCGTCCAGGGATGGTATAGGTGACAAAAGAGTTGGCCATGGCTTATTTAATTCAGAACATTGTGATAATCTATCATCATCCTGAAGTACTTCACCTTCTCTTTGGGATGGTCCCGCCACACCAGCATCCTCATGACTATCACTTTTATCGCCATCTCCTTCAGGGCGAGCCAAAGTCATGATACTCATGATAGTCAGTGCAGCGGAAGCATCCTGCGATGGGGTGGAATTCTTCATGATGAAAATCTGAAACAAAGCTAAAAATGTTAGATTAATACCAGCGAACAGAGTCGAAGGAATGATTGTTTCGATACAGTACTCGTAGTTTTATGCCTTCTCCCCACTCCTTGGGAGGAGGAGTCCATGTCAAGCGCATGCTCTGGCAATACGCAGGATGGGTGATGTTTACACGCCTTAGGCGAGTGGATGTCTTGAGGAGTGGGGTATGGAAGTTATTTCTACGACTCATGTTCATGTTTCGGTATGTGTGAGTTTCTTGGAGTGGGATTAGGACCAAAATCATATAAATTGAATCCTGCAACGGTAGAACTTCATTCGAAAACTTGTATCTTATTTAGAATTATCAAAATGTGTTTCAAACGTGCCGTTGAAGGAGTTGTCAACATGATGGAAGAATGGAATATTCAAGAGGAAGCAGGCTTCATGGAAAAAGAAGAAGTAGAAGCTGCAGGTGAAGCAGATGCAGAAGAGGCAGAACCAGCAGCAGCAGTGGAGGCCGTCAACGATGAGGGAGCATTGGATGACGGAGACGAAGACGATCATTTGGTTGCCGATGATGAGGGGCTAGGTGAAGACGTCTTCGACGACTTGGATGAGGAGTTGTCCATAGGCAGAGAACTAAATACCGCGTCAGTAGCCAACCAGGATGACATCCTCTACTGTGTCAATTACAGTTTAACTGAGGTGATGACAAGAAATGGAGTGCGGAATTTATGTTTTCTATGTTTCACGACTTACAGCGGCATGATCAATTTCAACCAACGGTGTTGGGCGTTTGATATGCACGTGAGAAGGAAGTTGGATGATATCGATTCAAAATTGTGTGCCCGCTGTGAAGATCCATTGTTTCAAGTGAAATTGGCAGATATATGTTGCTATTGCAATAGCTAGTTTCATTTGAAATAATGGATCATGAATGATAGTTGCATATATTGTATATATTTTTAAATATAAATTTATTTTGATGTTGTCTTTTTTTAAATGAATTACCTTTCCTGATAACAGTCCTATAATTGTTTCCACTTCCAAACAATAAACATTTCTGCATATGGTAAAATTGGTCTTAATTCAAAAAAAAATCTGAGCTCGAATTAATTTTCTCTTCTGAAAATCAAATAGATCAATGTTGAAATAAAAATAAAATCTAGTGAACTATTATTTAGTCTACACATAAAATATTCTCAACTAAATAGTGAGACTTGGACTTTTTGAAACTCGAAATGATCGACCACATTCCTACTACTCACTTTAACCCCACTCCTGACATATCCCCTCCACTCCTCTGAATGATATAAATAGGATCACACGTTGATCATTTCCTCACTTCTGATCATCATGTCAGACGTAACCAAAGCCGCTGCTGATTCCAGTAGTTATGTGTTGGAACGTGGTGATTCACCACCACCAAGTTTGTTGGAGCCGTCAGCAGATGATGACCCCATCCAAGGAGAAGAGGTCAGTTCGACCAGCAGAGGACCGCCAGCAGCAGCAGGAGGTTATGAGTCGGACTCATCGTCGTCAAGTGCACGAACATTTTGGAGGGATGACGACTGGTCGATGAGTGATTCGGCAGAGTCGGACAATGAACATGTTTGCAATGAATACTGCGACTGTGTCAGTGATGCGGAGTGGGAAAGAAATCATCAGGATCCATGGTGGGATCTCATGCATTTCCGTAGACCCGGACGCAGACGGCCGGCAGTGCAACAGCCACTCTCTACTTCATCAAGTATTAATTTTCAAATATATTTGGAAATCAAAACATTTATATATATATATATATATATATATATATATATATATATATATATATATATATATATATATATATATATATATATATATGGGACCACAATGGTATATCATAAATTTAAGATTTTCTACAAATATTCGATTTCACTTGGGAAAATGAAACATGACGCTATATAGTTTATACTATACATTTATTTATCAATCACAAAATCTTTGATGGAATATTTTCAGTCTATGAACGGCATTCAATATTGGATCAATAATGTTCGCAGATTCATTTATTCTTCTTCGGAATCTCATTCGATCTGCTGCCACATATTGCCAATACATTTTTCTGGCATGTTTATGAGCGTAAGTCCAAGTTACCAAATAGTAGGTTACATTATTATTTTCATTTATCACTACTCGCTTCATAGTGCTTCAGCTGTGTGGTGTGACTGATTCAACCAACACAAATCAAATGAAATGATTACATTGATTATATTATATATATATATATATATATATATATATATATAATTCGTTGAGGATAACCTCCCAACACAATGGAAAAAAAAAATTTTATTTTATTTTATTTCATTTTATTTCTATTTATACTATGGATATAAAAAATCTATGGATTCATCCGAGTCGACCTCTTCATCCGATTGCAGATATATTGTTTCGTCCAAGTCATAGTTTGAATCTTCTGCAGGTATATTGACTTGAAGATCTTCTTCTTCATTGGACACCCATCGCTCCAAATTATCGTCCCATATAATGGTCGGTTGTTGTCGTCTCCTTTCTCGCATTTCTCTCATCAACTCTTCTATATCATCGAAGATGAACTAACATGATTGTCCTGGATAATTGCACTAGTCGGAGGATTCGGTGTTACTTCCAGGGATTGCGCTGGACCAGTAGTCGAGTCAGCTGCACATATAACTTTAGACATTTTGGATGTAAGTGAAGCAATGAATCAGATGCAATTCAATTTAAAGATATCGAATGAGTAGGAGAATACAGTTAGAAGTGGGGGGAGTGCCCTTTCCCAAACACGAGTGTAGATGGGAGGGAGAGTTTCGAACACATGTATAAAAGGTGACACACATGCCAACTACAACACATTTAAGTTTCAATCATTGATTCTTACATTCGGTTTGGAAATATCATTAAAGTCATTGAAATGAATACCGCTGAAAGTTGCAATATTCTGTCAACTTTGTTGCGTGATGGCACCGACCAGTATGTGGCAAATGATGCAGTTCCAGGGCTGAACCGATGCAAACATTCTACCGCTACATCGCCAGATGATTTAGAACATTTTGATATGGATGAGTTTCTTATGATGGCAGACGTACCAACAACAAATGGTGAATTGGAATCCAATATTGGAATGTCTCAATTATTACCAGCCTGTGCTTCACCCCCAATCATACATATCACTGAAAATAAAAAAAGGGGAAGAGGAAGTGGAACGAGTGAACAATAGGAGGAGAAATACAGTCGACGTTGCCGCAATGATGGCTCCAAAGTCTACTTCTTCCAAGGCTAAAGGAAGGTCCAAGAAAAGAAATTCAAGGACATCATCATCATCTTGTACACCAGATTCCCTACCAATGTCACCATTGAATTTTGTTGATCTTTCATCCTATAGCCCCCTGCAGAAATGTGTTGGAATGAAAAAGTTGGTGAAACGAGGCATCCTTGATAAGAAAGCTATCCTTCCTCAGTGTGACGAGAAGGATCAAAGTTTGCAAGAGGACATGAAAACCATGAGTATACTTCAGGAGCGCATTGCAATCATGAAGACAGACTTGGCAAAAGTTGAAAATCAATATGATTCTCTGCTAGCCAAAGTTGATGTGGAGCGGAGAAATAACGATGATTTGTGCAAGAATGCAAGAAGGAGTTGAATGAATTCCACAACACCAAGGAAGCTGTCATGATGACATACCAGAAGTGCATGAAAGACTTGAACGATGTATTTCACAGTGATAGTGAATAGTTTTTAATTAATAAATGTATGGAATTGAGCATATTGAATTTGAATTTGAATTGAGCATATTGATTGTGCAAATGTATTTGTGTGAGTTGTGTGTGCATGCAGAATACTGCGAGCTATTAAAATAAAAAAATACTTGGAAGCGTAAACTAGTTTATTATTTCGAAACATTATATCATATAGAAATATTACAAAATGATATTCTTTATGATCCATGAATTGTGTTCATTGGAAAAACCTAACCATTTGACAAACACTTTTTGGCCTTTTCCCTTCAATATCTTCTCGACAAGGTACACGTCAGGATTTTGAGTTTTCTGCAATTCAGCTTCATAGAAGCAGCCTTGAATGGGATTCTTATTCATGTCTTCGAGAATGTATGTTGGTGGATATGTGCTGTTGACTTTGAAGACTTTGAATAATTCCGTGGTGAAGTTGGCTCCATAGCCCTTTTCGAATCAATTTTTATACTTGCTAATACGAACTATGTCATTCACTCGATATTTTGCTTGATTTTTTTCATCTCCTTTCCTTTTTTCTTCTTGATGATTTTCAACTTTGTAGTGGGATGGGTTTCATACCTATTGCACGATGTTTTTTATGGTTATATCTATGCGTTATGATTGGAAGGATTTCCAACCATTTATGATTTCCATTCATTGAAAACTACTTATAGATCCAAGTTTTGATTGTTCGAATTACTCTTTCAGCCATAGATGCTTTTGTAGCACTAAAAGTGGAATAATGTTTAATATTTTTTCGCTCCATCAATGACGAAAAATTGCTATTGTAAAATTCCTTTCCTTGATCGCTTTGCACATGTTTCGGAGAATATTTGGCATCTTTCAATACCATCTCCATGGCATCAGTTATATCTTCACCGGTTTTTGTTTTGACTGGTTTTGTCCACATATATTTAGAGTAACAATCGATGACCACTAAAATGTATCGATAACCTTTATTAATTTTTGCATAAGGTTGAAATTCTGCCAGATCTATTTGCCACAAATCTCCTTTGCCTTTGAGGACAGTTGATATTCTCTGGAAGTTACGACGAGCTGGCTTATGTAACTCGTCCACAATATGACGTTTGATATTATTAGCCATTCTTCTTCTTCTTTTCTGTTGATATTGCAATGATGAAGTGATTGTTCAATGAAGTTGTATCAATATATAATACCTTCTTCACGTAGCTCCTCTATTATTGATATGATCTCATTTCCATGTCCTGTATGACCGGATGCTTTCGAAGCAATTAACAGTCGCAAACGATCCACTAACTCTCTAGGTTTATTCCAGTATACATAATTCTTCGGTTTCGATGTCAACACTTTCTGTAACTTTAATTTTTTCATTCCTTCACCGCTTTGATTCAGAAGTGCATTGGAAATATTTCTCGATTTCAATAGTGGCTTTATGACTTCTTGATATTTCTTTGATTTTTTATATCTTATTCCATTTTTGACTTCATACTTTTTGTACAATGCTTTCGTAAAATCCAAAATTTCGATATATGTGTTTCGAATTTTTGCATCACCAACTCCAGGCGGTTTCTTGAGGAATATCAAGTTATATTAATCTGAAGTGCCAGGGTATTGACGTAATTGCATAGTACCATCCCAAAAGGAAATATTTCCATCATCAAAACGGACTTCTAGATTTCCCATTTTTAGTGTCTGTGTTGGAGGATCTACCCTCACACCATAATTCACATCATATGCACTATTGCCATCTCTAATATTTTGAAAATGTTGTTTTAGTCTCAAACCATTGCTGATTCCAAATCTCGTGAACTCGTCATTGATGAAGTGGGTGTTTCGAATAGGGTAGTTGCAGCTATTTTCTCGCCATCCACATCTTCGATAGTTTCATTATCAATACCTGAAAATGATGTATCGCTGCTGAAAGATTATTTTTTCCCAATTGGAGTGCTGGTTCGAATGGATCGAGAAGGTGTAGACGGTTTCACAATAGCAGCAGAACAAAGAGCATTGAGTGGTTTTGTGATAGGATCATAAAGTTTTTCAAGGGCAATCTTTTCTTCCACATTTACACTTTTGATGGAATTGAATTTTTGTCGAACAGCTTCGGTCGCTTGAACTAGTTGACGTTTCAAATCCATTTTGGTTTCTACATATTCATCTCGCAAGAGATTCATTATTTCGATGACGAGTTTATTGTAGTGACCTTGACGGAGTTCGATGAATGATTGAGTTTTTTCGAATTGAGATATCAAGGATATATGAAACTATCAAATCCTTTGCGATATCGTCCATCACATACTTTTCGATCAATGACAAGGAATCCATACTGATCATCCCAACAATTCACGCACATCATTTGAAATTCTTTGAATGTGACATCGGGCGAGACGTGATCAGAGAAAATATGATGTAAATTCATCTCGTCTTGCTTGAATATGACGATGAAGTTGGTATTGTCACGCACTAGCTGTTTGGGAACTCGTCAATAGGTCTGTGCAAGATAGAAGCAATCAACATCTTTATGGCGTCCCATACAAAAATATGATCGGATAATATCCTGCTTTTCACAAATCACATCATCAAAAATGAAAACTGAATTTGGTTTGGCATCAGAGGGTTGCACAATGTCTGCATTATTACTGAATGTGAAGAAACCCAATCCTTTTATTGGCGCTAACACATTGCGCAAGTATTCATATTCGGCTGATTCAACGACTTTGAATAGAGGTAAAGTTTGCAAATGCAATCATCAGAGGGTTGCACAATGTCTGCATTATTACTAATGTGAAGAAACCCAATCCTTGTGGATTTTCAGTAGAGATATCATGGCATTTGTCTTCCGCAATTTGACGGACCGATGATTAGCGAGCGAACAGATGATGGAAATAGTGGACCATGTCTCAATGAGTTCGCCCCATTTAATCCAGTCCGATTTTCTCATCCAAATTATCTACTGCAAACTCTTCTTTTGCTTGACAATGCGCATTGTTTGACGGTTCGACACTTATTAATGCAAGATGTGAAGATATGTTTCATTCAAATGTCTACCACCACACGGAGCAGACGTAAAAGCAAGAGATCGAATAATTAAAAAAAAGGTCGAGGATTTGTAAATTCTTTAATAAATAAATTGCCGTTTGAATTGCATTTACCTGGAGGATATCAATATTGTGGACCCGGAACTGAATTACAAAAACGATTGGCACGCAACGATCCAGGCATCGATAAATTGGATAGGGCTTGTAAAACACACGACATTCAATATTCGGAGAATCTCGACGATTTTGAAGCTAGAAATAAAGCAGACAAACAACTTAAATACAGTGCTTGGAATAGGGTCAAATCGAAAGACGCAAGCATTCGTGAGAGAGCAGCCGCTCTACTCGTCACCAACATAATGAAGGCAAAAAGGCGTTTCGGTATGGGTTGTAATGTAGACAATGTCAAACGAAGGAGAAAAAATAAATCGAAGAAAAATGGACGAAATAAAATCAGAAAAGTAGCATTCGGAGCAGGAATTGTACGAAAAGTTCGGGATGAATTACATAAAGCTGGAGGTAATCAATTCGTGACAAACAATAGAAAGATGGCCACAACAATGGCATTGAAAGCAGCACGTAAGTATTTGAAAGCAGCAGGCGGAAAGAAAAAAATTCGCACACCTCGCATAATAACTATTCCGAAAGTTGGTGGAATTTTACAATTGATACCAATTTTTGCCGGATTGTCTGCATTAGGTCGTTTGGCCGGTGCTGCTGCAGGTATAAGCAGAGCTATAAATTCGGCAAGTGTGAGCAGAAATGATCTGAAAGAGGTAAAACATCATAACAGAAAGATGGAGGCGATAGCTTTAGGAAAAAAGGGTAGTGGTATATTCTTGAAACCATATCGCAAAGGCCTCGGTATCTACCTCAAACCATATACATCAAAAAACTAATTGATGCCCTACCTCTTAAACCTCTCACAGATATCGATCTGACATATTATGCCAAACAATTGAAAATTCCACATTTTCGTGGTGTGTTCATGCGTGATGATTTGCCAACCTCAGGACCACGTAATCATGAAACAGCCATCATCAATTTGGATGGATTCAGTGGTCGAGGAACACATTGGGTGGCATACAGGAAAATTGGAGGAGTTGCAACATATTTTGACAGTTTTGGAGATTTACCCCCACCAGTGGAGGTGTTCCATTACTTCCGGAAAGGTATACATGCGGTCGAAAAAATCATGTATAATTATGAATGTGAGCAGAAATACAATACAGTTGTGTGTGGACACTTATGCTTGTAGTTTCTCTCTCTTCCAATCACCCGAAAAAACTAAAATGGATTTTACGCCAGAAATGGATCGAGAGGCTATTAAGAGAATGGGGCATTCAAGATTACGCAGCTTGAAAAAAATGAATAAAGGTCAACTTGCAGATATTTCCGAAGAGGTCATGCTTTCTTGTGCAGCTAATGAAATTGCATCGGTTTGGGAAATACTTCCCAAACACCTTCAAGAGGATATTGATATTTTAAAATATAAATATTGCTATGAACATCATATGGACAATGCAAGTGTTGGAACATCAAATTCCAGTGATGTGAATGACGGACCCATACCTCGAGAACTATTTTGTTGTTATTGCACCATCGATGACTGTAATATGGGCGCCAATAACAATCAAGTTGAATTGGGACACACAATTCCGCCGAAGAAACGAAGAAAATTATATCACATGTGTTGTGAACAACAATAAAATGATTTGTTATCATATGAATGCAATCAGTCATGTCACGAAAGTTCGAGCTACAAGCTGTTGGATCCAGTGTCTTGAGTGCAGACTTCTACCCACCCATTGAGCTGGATAAGAATAGCCGTTATGGATTCGTGCTTTTGGGATTCTATGGATGCAACACAATCCACAACATCACGGAAACAAACAACTTGATCACTTTCTTCATTTCCGCAAATAAAGCCCTCACAGTCAGTTCTAAACGTGATATAAAAATACCAAGTCGCGCACATGAGATAGAAGAAATAAATGCTGTTATCCAACGAGAACTTGAATTCCACGTATTTCATGGCGCGAAACATGATAACACCACACTGGATGAATTTTTCAGCCTTTGAGCAAACAATAATACATTCAAATGTATGATGCAATCAAAGTATGTGGTGAACCTGAAACATAAAAACTCGATAGCATCCCTGTTGGGATTCGAGAAAAAAGAATTCAGTGCGAATCGCATGCATGAATCTACATATCCTTTGAATATTGTACCCGTGAGACTCATTCGATTGGATTGCAATATAATTTCAGGATCATACCTAAATGACGAAGAGAACCATATCCTTTTTCGTTTGATGTTGATGTTGAGCCGGGTTATAATATAACAAAAGAGCCAAACAACATTATTTATATGCCCATCAGCCCGGAAGGACGTCAGTTCATCGACAACATTACTCTACGCATATTGGATCATCGAAATAATCTCATTGATTTCGGTAGTGTGGAAGAAATAGTTGTCATATTGGAATTGAAGAAATTACAATAACGCATGTAATGGGTTTTTGCTACAACGAACGACCTAACAGTGAATACGAAATATTTTCACCAAACTAAGATCGTATTCCATCAAATATCGTCAAAAAGAAAAGCTTTGCCAGGAAGAAGATCATTCCACAAGTGTATGCTGAACGGCAAAGACATACATTGTCAGCAAGAGATCTTAATTTTCTTAAATCTATTGGACTCAGAATTCGACAATAAAATGGTACTCGAAGCAAACAGTGACAAGTTGAATATTTTCAATGAACCAGTGGTCGATCATTCTCTCATAAGTCTGCACGAGCATACCTATAAGCCGTACGGATCACCATTGTTCAAGAATTCAGATGAAATCCGAATTGCAATCAACAATCAAGATGTAATACTGGACATTGCCGACAGTTTCATTTACATTGAGGGAAAATTCAAACCAAGTGAAGTGAACAAAGTATGCTATCTTTCCAACAATGCTTTGGCATTCCTCTTCGATGAGATCCGCTATGAAATGGTGGTGAGCAAGTTGCCGTTGTTCGAAAACCAGGCATAACATCCACAATGAAGAATATGGTTTCATTTGGTCAATCACACTCTCACATGCTTTTGACAACTGAATGGGGACTTTCCGACACAAAACAACACATCATTGATGCACCCAGTCATTTATTCAGTGAAAAACTTCCTCTCAAATATTTGATGGGTTTTGCCGAGGATTATAAGAAGAGCATTCTGAATGCAAAACAAGAACTGATTTTGATTATAGCTCGCTCATTCAAGAATTCATATATTGGAGACGTTGATGCCTCTTTGGAAATTACAAAGATTGAATGGAAAATAAAACATGTTGTGCCCGATGACAAGCAGAAGCTCAAATTATTCAGTAGAATAAATAAGAGTAGTCTGAATTCAAAAATCAAGTTGGCTTATCGTATGTGGGATCTTTATGAATTACCCTCATTGCGTAGCACATCTTCAGACATATGGGCAATAAAAACAACCAACACTTTGGAAACACCTCGCTTCATAATTATTGGTTTTCAAAGTACCAACGCCTTCGAAAACAGAACATCGGATATGACAAAATTCATAAATGCAGACATCAATAACATCCGAGTGTATTTGAACTCTGAAGTCTACCCATATGAGCGTTGGAATCTGGACTTTGATAGGAAACTATACTCGTCAGCTTACTATGCATATGAGGACTCTCAACGTAGTTATTATGACAAAGATATGAGTGAACCTCTTATGGACCTTGAAGAATTTCAACAAAATCCCCTATTCATCATTGATTGCTCACATCAAACGAGTGCCACAAAATCATCTACAGTGGTCATCAAACTGGGGTTTGAAACAAGAAAAACTAAATTTCCAGCCAACATCAAAGTCTATGCACTCATTATACACGACACCTTCGTGACTTACAATGCATTGGATGGCTCTGTTCGTAATTCATTTTGAAATGTTCAATATTTATCTGAATATTTTTGAGTATATCAATAATGTTTATATGTAATGGAAAAATAAATGAACAAGATTTTGTAAATATATGTTTTATTTCATATCAAATATCTACATGATCATATCCATCATCATATTCATCATATAGTAGATATTTCTCGATGATGTCATCAGGTAGGAATGGTAAAAGGGTGTGGAGAAATCCTTTCAGATCCAATTTGATAATTTCTTCACAGAATTGTGGTATGCTGATGGCGCCTTTACTAATTCCTCACAAAGTATTGCACCCTTGACGTACTTCTCGGATAAATGTGCACATCTTTGGATTTCATCTTCATCGAAGCAAACATTCAAATCATAGACTGTAGCATGGAGGACATCTTGACTCAATGCATTCAAGTAGGAGTTCAATCTCTCGATGGCTGTATTGATGTCCACGGCTTCCGTCCAACATTGACTCGAGTAATGCATCCACATATTGAAAACTGAAACGAAAAAAAAGAATTGTTAATATATTCCATTGATATTCAAATAATTTAACTTACATGAAAAAAATGTGATTCCCCAATTATATTGTTACTTCTTCACTGAATGTTATTTTTTAGTAGAGAAATATCTATATTCAACATAAAATCACTATATCCTAACTATTAACATATAAACAATATTATCATTCAAAGAAGTTGAATTCTACTAGAGGTCGAATTCTTAAACTCCCTGCTACTTGTGGACTCTGACCCAAATATGTTATTGTATATTTGAAATCTGAAGCATTTATGCAACTGACATCGTCCGCATCGAATTCATCCGAAATACTTTTTGACAGCCATGATTTGAATAAAGTATCATTATCATCACGTAATGTCATCAGAATAGATCTCCCATACCGGGTTATGCAAATCGTCATACCAATTATGTTGAAAGCTTTACCGATGGGTAATGATGATATTGGTCTTTGTTCAAAAGCTCCCACCCTCTTTTCAATTATTGAAGAATTGATTCTCTTCAAATCCACAACTTTTGGAAGAAAAGACATAGTAAGACTGTATGAAAAAATATAGATTATTTCACCTCATGAAAAATACACTCACTGAATTGAGAAACGTCTCGTACTCTGTATTCACTCTGATGATATTATCTAACATCTGATTCCTCATCAACGACTCCACACATTTTTATAAGAGACATCCCCACCCCATTTTCAGTAGATGGGGGTGTAAAGGTCATTGCGCACTTGACCATCAACACACTCATCAATACTCGCAGTTCACTCTTAGCTCTCTCACAGGATAAACGCCCTCCTCGCTTGGAGAGTGCGAAGATTCATGAAGGTCATGACTAACCAGAATATGTATGCCTACACCACAGCTCCAGTCAAGGTCAAACAAAAAAATCAAGATCAAATCTTAAGGTTGCCGAAACAATCCCAACATCAAAACGCAAGGTCAAATCTCAAAGTCAAAACTTAATGTTATGAATCTCAAGGTCAAACTCAAGGTCAAAACTGAAGTCGAATCTCAAAGTCGACCAAACCCAATGTCAAAACTCAATGACAAATCTCAAGGTCAAACACACACCACATTGCACACCTGCAACCATTCAAGGTCACACGTGACGTCATAGTGGTGGGGGGAGACCCAGAACCGGCCTAAATCTCCTACTAATCTATATTTTTCCTTAAAAATTCTCAGTTCTGAAAAATCCGAAATGTGTCTCACTTCCCAGGAAACGCCCCCGTATCTTCCGTAATTATAGGAGTAGAATTCTGTGATTCCCACTATAGTTGAATATATCGAGGATGAGTCTAAATCTCTTCTGGGGTGGACCTGAGTAACATACACTGCGCGCCAAGGGCAATGGATAGAACTATTTTTGCGAAAAATAATATTAGTGGGCAAGATAGGCTCAAAATTCGCACGGATTCGTGACATTAACTTCAGTCACAGTTCTGAAAAATGCGAATCAGTCTCACTTCTCATGAAAACACCCCTGTATATTCCGTAATTATTGGAGTAGAATTTTGAAATTTTCACGATCGTTAGATGTAACAAGGATGAGTCTAAATCTTGTCTGGGGTTAACCTGAGTGACATAAACTGCGTGCCAGGGGCGATAAATAGAACGATTTTTGCGAAAAATAGTATTAGGGAGCAAAGATAGGCTCAAAATTGATTACTCTCGTTTCGGACTTCCATCGTCTTAGTAGATTTGAAAGATTTTTACGACGTTCCGAATGCCTATATCTGCAATCATCTCCAGATGAATACTGACAAGCTTAGGTGCTACTTATTTATTTATATTTCCATTGGTGCAATGGTGCACGCAATTCCGCCATGTGCAGTGATGCGTATGATTTCGCGCCAGAAGAGGCAATTAGTGGTTTCCATACGTTCTTGATCTCAACACTTGGTTGACTAAAGACGTTATTAGCTTCGATGTAGGCTATCCCTTCGGACTCTCATTTGAACCAATGCTCCTTTCTATAAAGAACACTAGCGTCGTCCCATGGAATTCGATGGTGCTCAGTCCAGGCGTGGTCAGCAATTCCCGATTTTGATGTTTCTCCGCGTTGAGTCCATTTCTTGTGCTCACCCAATTTTACCGATAACGCTCTCTTTGTAGGAATCTCCGCATTCACATGAAACTGCATAAATACAATACTTACTGGTTTCATTTCTGTTGTCAGGTTTGGTCTTGGTAAGGAAACTCCGTAGAGTACTACCGGATTGAAAGCAGCTCTTGATGTTGAGCTTGTTTCCGATCCTTCTGATCTTCTCGGAGACTCCTCTGATGTACGGAAGACAGATCACTGTGTTTTGTTGTTACTGCTCAGATGTTTCAGGTCTCTGGAGTTGTTCCTCTACTCCTCCTAGGAGTTTCTTAGGGTATCCATTATGGTGAAGTTCAGATATAGATAGATGGATATTTATTGTTTTCCAAAACTTTACAATTTTATAACAAGGATTCATTTTTTTTACAGATATTATAAGGATAAAGATAGTTGGTATATAATGTCAGTATATAAAACAGTTGGTGTTTTTATTCATAGAAAGAAAGAGATTTACGAACTATAAGAGCTTATGATATTTATATTGATATATTATTCATTCAAGATGAAAGATCTCAATTTCATGATGTTGAACAAATGGTTATATATAGTTTTTGCATTCGAAGACGTGATACTATTGAGAGCATCGATGAAGCTCTCAATGTTTGAGAGGAATTCTGAATTGTGTGGTCTCATTGAACTGTATATAGGGCATTCAAAAAGTAGGTATCCAATGGTCTCATAACTTTGTTGGTTACAAATGGTCAATTAACACGGTTAGTGCTGCCGTGGAAGGTGGGCTTCAACATGTATTCATTTGTTACTCTGATTTGTGCTATGACTCGGGTTATCTTGATTTGCATTCTCAGATAGAATTGAGTAGAAATGTAGAAATGAGTCGGAGTTTCGACTCGAAATTATTCGGGAGATCTTTTTCATTCCTTCTCAGAATTATCGCATTAATGTCTCCTAAATTTGTGTTTAAATTTGAAAATTGCAGAAATGTTTTTATTTGCTTGGTCCAATTGTATTTGGGGTCGGAGGTTGTTATTTCCAGTTGCTTTATAAAACAGATCTTGGGCAGTCTATGGTCTTCCATTTGATGAAGTTTGATGAGCCAATTTAGTATGTGCTTAAAAATTGTAGGAGATATATTTACACGTCCGGCCTCTAGTCTGACGATGAAATCTGGGGTGTTGATAGAAAGAAGAAGTACTCTCTTCAAAAATGTATCCGTTCCAAGAGATCGATATATATTGTTCCCCATACTGGTATACAGCTAGTTACAATGCTGAGGACTAGCGAGTCGAAAAGTTGCATACGCGATGCCCAGCAGTCTATTTTGGTTTCACTCATCAGAGCTTCTTTTTTCCAATAGTTATTCGTGACATTTCATTGAAAAGAGAGGAGGAAGAGAAGCTTACACCAAGATAGACAAATTCTTTAACAATATCAATTGGTTTGGTCTTGTACAAAAATCCACTTTTCTCTAATCTCGTTCCTCTTGAGAATGATACTATTTTGGTTTCATCAACGTTTACCTGTATGAGGTGTCGGTCGCTATATACTTCGAGGATTCTGAGATTTTTGCCAAGTTCAACTTCTGATTCAGAGAGAATCACCAAGTAATCCGCATAAAGTAACATCAACAGTTTCCGCTTGTTATCTAGATCCATTCCTCTCGCATCCCTCGCTAAGAAAAATTGCTCAATGTCTGCAGTGAATAAGGAAAATAGTAGAGGGTTCAGAGAGTCACTTGGAGCACTCCAGTTGTTACATCACAAGGGTTGGTGTATCCTTCAGAACCAAGGATTCTCACTGAGGCTTTGTCATAAATATGTCTAATAACTGAAATCATTTTTGAGCTAATTCTCAGACTGAAAAGTTTTTGCCATAGCAACGAGTGGTTGACACAGTCGAATGCTCTCTTGTAATGCACGAAAAGGGCGAGTACTTTCCTTTTTCTGAGTCGTAGCTGTAGTTGGATAGCATTTGTGAGAACAATCACGTTTTCGATGCAGCTTCTTGTTTTTCGGAAACCTGACTGTATTTCTGGAAGTAGGTTATTATTTTCTACCCAAGACGTTAGCATATTTGCAAGAATTTGGATGAATATTTTTTCTATACAGTTAATTAATACCTCTATAATTTGAAGGATCTTCCAGGGGGCCTTTCTTGTGGATTATTCCAAGGGTGATTTCACTCCAGTTGTATCCAATATGTTATTGAAAAGACATGTTAGATAAAGAATCCAGTTATGTGGTGAATTTTTATGAAATTCATATGGGATGTCATCCTTGCCTGGTGCTTCATTATTTTTACAGTTATTCAATTCAACTTCATCAGGGGTGATAAGTTCATCCAGAAATTGATGTCTTGCGTCACAGAATAAGATAGTGTCATTTATCCTGAGGGAATAAGTATTTGTGTAAAAAAATTGCCATACCTTTGTTGAGAGAGTTACATGAGGAGTCTTGCTACGAAATGTTTTTGGGATTGACCAAAAAGTCCCTGCTGTTTGCAAGATCGTTTAAAATATTGTCGAAATATACCTGTTCCTTGAGTTTCACGATTTTTTCGTATGATTTTTTGGATTCGATAAATGAATTCCTTTGTTATTTTTGCATAGTTTGAGATTATGTTGTACTTGTTTTTTGCGATATAGCATTCATGATCAAACCAGGGTGTTGGGATTTTCGATGGCAAGTTTGGGTGTATTTCTTTGAATGGTTTTGATTTTTCGGCCACTTCCCTTATAGCTAAGTTGAGATTTCTGCAGGAAATTTCTATGTCTGTTTCTATTGCGCTTCTCCAGAGTTTTGTATGGCTAGTTTATACAGAGTGGGCCATTAAAAACGAAACAGCGGCTCTGTAGGTCGGCAGAATCGAATTATATAAAAACGCTCGGACACGTCAACTCCATTTTCGAGGGGGACATCGTTCGTGATGAAGTTCATCCGAAATACATTCCATCCCTCGAAGCTAAAACCGCCACCCCTAAATTTTTAAATGGCAACATATGGCAAGTGATACCTCATTTGAAAGGTATTTTCCTTCTCAATAGCAATCAACAAAAATAAATTAATTATATCGATTCGTTTTCAAGATATGGGAACTTGAAGTTGGAAAATCACTTTTAATTCACTCAATCAATGGAAATAACATCTAACAATGCAACTGTTTAAATATGATTATCATTGTCAAGGAATTAAATGATCTAACCGTTTACCAACAAATAACATGCAATTCCGTTTCAAATTCTCATTAAATCCTCATTTACTTGATCGGAAAAAATTAAAGGTTTTTAAGAATTTATAAAAAGACGTTTTCTCGAATTCGACTCAAATGCGAGTACAACAAAAACATGTATGAGATAATTTTTTCACCAAATCGCAATTGTGGGCGTCTATCAGTGTCAAACTGATCTTTGATTGAACGATATTAGAGTGAATTACTTTACTAAAGCTGCTGAATATCTTTCCGCAATAATTGTGTATACGATCACGGAAAGAGTTGAAATAATAACATTTTTTTTAAGAATGATGAGTGCGGTAATCGTACAGCTAATTTGTTCAATGAAACTCATCCAGATAAACTTGTTGCTAGAGAATACGTTCTAGAATTAGTGCAAACATTTCGTCAAACTGGATCAGTAGCCAACAAGAAACGAGACCCAGAACGTGAATTTCCGTTGAGAAATGGAGCTGTTGGAGTTGCACTTTCAGGACAAGTTCATGCAGACCCAACATTGAGCACAAGGAAATTGGCTAGTGTTACTAATATCAATAGATCCAGTATCCGCCGAATCCTGAAACATCATAAATTCCACCCCTACAAAATACATTTGGTACACCAATTGAATGAAGATGATTTCGATAGGCGACAGGAATTTTGTGAAATTATGACTACGAGAGTAGATGCTGATGAGAATTTCCTTTTCAACATCTGCTTTTCTGATGGGTCTTCATTCTTCTTGAATTCGACTGTGAATCGTCATAATTGTCGTTATTGGTCAGATGCCAATCCCCATATTTTTTCCACCAAGTCCATAGTCAAACTCACCGAAAACTCAATGTCTGGGCCGGTATTTTTGGGGACCGTTTGATTGGACCAGTATTTCTCGACGGTAACCTGACAGGAGAAACTTATTTGGAATTATTAAATGAATTTGTTTATGTACAATTAGTAGACATCATTGAAAATGACGATCGTTACCATGAGACCACTTGATATTTCAACAAGATGTGGCACCCCCACATTATGCACAGCCTGTTAGGGCGTTTTTGGATAGAATGTTTCCTGGAAGTTGGATTGGAAGAAGAGGCTCTATAAAGTGGCCAGCCAGATCTCCAGATTCAACCCCACTCGACTTTTTGCTGTGGGGTCACTTGAAAAACAAAATATTCGCAACCGAACCAGAATCTCTGGAAGATTTACGAAGGAGAATTATTGAAGAATGCCGTCGAATAACGCCGGAAATGCTACGAAATGTGAGGTCTCGTTTTGAACAGAACTTGTACTTTTGTATGGAAATGGGTGGTAGACAGTTTGAACATTCAGTTCTTCGACAATAATAATTATTGCGACAGTTGCTTTATCAGATATTGTTTTTATTGATTGAGTGAATAAAAAGTGATTTCCCAACATCCATTCCTATATCTCGAAAACGAATCGATAGAGCTAATTTATTTTTCTTGTTTGATATCAAGAAGGAAAATACCTTTCAAATGAGGTATCACTTGCCATATGTTGCCATTTAAAAATTTAGGGGTGGCGGTCACAGCTCCGAGGGATGGAATGTATTTCGGGTGAATTTCATCGCGAACGTTGTCCCCCTCGAAAATGTAGTTGACGTGTCCGAGCGTTTTCATATAATTCGGTTCTGCCGACCTACAAAGCCGCTGTTTCGTTTTCAATGGCCCACTCTGTATATGATTGTTTGTTCGTTGTCCTATTTGAATACGGATTTTGGGTTTTTGAGTGAACTATCACAGAGTGTTATGCCCGTTGGGCCTGTTCTATGAGTTGATGACTTGAGGGAAACAAGAACTCCAAAATGATCTGAAAAACCGTATTCATTCAGTATGGCAAGATCATGAACGACAGATAAACCAGTATTGTTGATCCAGGATGAATCAATAACGCTCTTTCCAAGATTACTGATATGGGTAAAATGCGCTGGGTAATCCGATAGAATTCTCCCATTTGATAGAGATAATGTGTTTTTCATTCATGACCTCTTTCATTAATTGTTAGGTCGTTGGACAGTCTAGATTCAAAGATATTAGTATTCTCGAGGATCTCTATAGTGCCTAGTTCGGCAACTCTACAATTGAAATCACCACCTATTAGTATAGGGGTGTCAAAATGAGGTTCAGATATTTCCTATAGTGATGCACGAAGAAATTCTAATACATATGTGAGATCCAAAGTGGGTTTGAAGTAAACAGTACATGGTATTATTTTGGAGTTATGAGGAAAAGTCAACTCACCTATTATCCTCCAGGTGTGGCGTCTAGAGCTTTAGCTTTGATATTATTTTGAAAAAATATACAAATTCCTCCGCTGGCTCTGCTCATTGACTTTTCTTTGACAGCAACAGAATCTATAATATTATAGTCAGATGAATAAGAAGGAGGGTTATCTACTTTATATTGTAACCAAGATTCACTAAGACATAATACAGATAACTCATTGGAGTCTTCTGTAAATTGCCTAACATTCCCAAAGTCTTGACAGTTGCAGAATAGGATGTTGATTGGTTGCTATTCGTTGGATTCACTACTGTTCGCGTTGTCTTCTCCATCGATTTCGGTTTTTTCTTCTTTATTGGAGGTCGTGGGGAGAATTCTTCTTCACGAGATCTTTTTGAAGTTGAGAATGAGACAATATTCGGGACATTTTTTAGGCACACTATAGTCAAGTTTGTCTCTCCACTTTGGGTGTGACGCTCGAGCTCTTTTTTGAGGTCCGCCAAATATTTGGATTGGGCAGGTGTACTATCAGATTTCAGGAAGACTGTTGGAAAATTAATTGTCGATATATTTTTCGAGCTTTTGGGAATCATTGATGCAAGTTCGTTTGAGTTGAGTGTAATTCTTAGTGGGCGGGGTTTTCGTCGGTGCGATGTTTTCCGAGTCGCCAAGTATTCACAACTGATTTTTCGGCATCCGGTATTATTAACGAGTCTCTTTGCTTCCAACGTATCATTAGCGGTTTCGGGTATGCCCATTGCGATAACATTTTTTGACGCTTTATCCTTTCTAATATTTCCCATTGCATTTCTTCGGGTTGCATTGCAAGAGAGATTTTAGTTTCGATGGATGGAATTCTGCTTTTCAAGTCCTTATTTTCCGAGCGGAGACATGTCATATCTTTGACACTTTCTCTAATAGTTTCGTTTTGCGATGCCTCTAATGAGCTTAATGTATCAATTTTATCTGTAAGAGTGTTATTAAGTACTGAAAATTGTCCATGATTGCTTTAAATCTGGCAGTTTCAATATCTAGAGAGAGAGCACTCACACTTTTCGAGCTCATGCATTTTTGGCACGTCCATGACTGGATTGTATTCGAGTGTAGATCGGCGGGCTGAAGGTCGGCACACACCGTGCCAATGTCTAAAGCATACTGAGCATTAGAACCGACTGCTGCCCTTTGATGGAATCGATTTGGAGCATGCGAGACAATTATTTGTTGTAGGCGGCTATATTAAATCTTTTCATCACCTTTGTTATTCCAGATGGGCCGTGTTAAAAAGTGTTTTTATGCACATACTCCTTTTTATTTCGAGTCTATCACTAACATTCATTGAAGATTAAAGGAGATATTGGATATCGAAGTAACTTATAAGAATATCGATGTGCACAGTCGGAACTGAACTGGTGAAAGTTCTCTCTGATGTGATTTAATTCGGCATCTAGTGACTCCTCGTCGTTGCATATGTGCATCGCTCTTTCTACCAATGTTCTCCCGATCCCTCTATTATTTTGTCCGAGTTCGAGAAAGAGAGCACGAATTCTATGGAAAGACGTAAGTGTTCTACATAGAAAGGAGCATTGGTTCAAACGAAAGTTCAAAGGGATCGCCTACATCGAAGCCAATAGTCAACCAAGCGTTGAGATCAAGAACGTATGGAAACCACTAATTGTTCTTTCTGGCGGACTGCAGAGGCGCCAAACTTCACGCACCACAACACCGCACGAAATAACACGCACCACTGCTCCGACAGACATATAAAAAAGTAGAGTTTTCCCAATATCAATTGCAGAAGCATAAAAAAGTCTTGCGGCGAAATCCTGTGAGCAGCAGTGGCGGAGATAACTAATTTTATTCAGATATTTCTGGATTTTGAAAATACTTCATAAATAATGAAAAATGAAAAAAAATTAAAGACAAGCTTTTATTTATACAAAAACATTAAGAAAGAAAAATAATTTCTTTCTTGAAAAAAAACCATATTTTCCAACAAAACTAGAATATCCCAAAACGTATTTCGATCGGCACACACCAAGACCACAGACGCTACTGGTTTTTAATCTTTCAGAGCTATTAAAACACAAATATAATGCGTGATTTATGACCTCCCATCGTATAGACACACCTGCCAGCATTGATGTCCGACTTGATTGTCCCAGACGAATCGGTTGTAGAACAGACAGCAGTCACTCAAGTCCACGTTGACCAGCGGGCTCTTTGTGCCGACGGAGACTGTATACAAGTAGTACAGATTATTTTTCGTTCCGTTTCTTCGCATATACGCTCGTGTTAGCGAAGTGAGTTTTTGTTTGCTCCCTATAGAAACAGCTTCTGCAATTGATATTGGATGGACTATAAGTAGCTTGTCAGTATTCACCTGAAGACGATTGCAGATACAATCATTCGAAACGTCGTGATAACCTTTCGAATCTATTGAGACGATAGACGTCCGAAACGAGCGTAATCAATTTCGAGCCTACCTTTCCCCCTATTATATTTTTTCGCAAAAATCGTTCTATCCATCGCCCCTGGCGTGCAGTGTATGTCACTCAGGTCACCTCCAGAAGAGATTTTAACTTATCCTCGGTATATCACCGTGAAAATTACAGGAGTCTAATAATTTCGGAAGATACGTGGGCATTTCCTGGGAAGTGAGACAACATCGAATTTTTCAGAACTGAAAATTTTCCAGCGAAAATCTGGGTCGTTATAGTATTTCTTATTTCAATTGGACCGACATAAAAAGTTTCGAGAAGGAATTATCTTTCCAGTTGCCGCCTTCACATAGGCGTCGGTATATTATTTTTCAGAGATATTTTTTCAGTTACTTATTCTTACAATCATAGCAATTGATCATCCCATGTAAAAGTAGACACATGTTATCTCAACTGAGTTTTATTATTTGTTTTGAAAGGTCTCCAAAAAGCCATATTGATAAAATTATTTTCAATGGATAATTCATAACCTCACCAACACACGGCACTGATTAAGGAATATTGTGAACTGGGGAAATCATGCGGCTTCAGATAACAGGTGTCCAATCCAGCTAGCCGAGCATTTATTCCCCAAATATATTTGATAGCGCCTTTGCTAATAATCTGGGCAACTAGGGCCACACGACAGAACTTTTTTATGATTGTACCAGGAACGCTTTGAAAGTAAAAACACTGCTAGTATATAAATTTCCTATTTGCCCGGCAGTGCATATGAACACTCCTCGTAGTGGTCTTATTTTTATTGCCGTTCCAATTGGTATTAGGATAACTATACTGGAGTTGACGTCCTGATCACGAATCCGTAAGAATTTTGAGCCTATCTTTCGTTCTATCCATCGCTCTTGGTGCGAAGTGTATGTCCCTCAGGTTAACCCAAGAAGAGATGCAGACTCATTTTCGGTATATCTAACAATCGTGTGAATTTTAGAATTAAATAATTACGGAAGATACGGGGGTGTTTCCATGAGGAGTGAAACAAACTCGGATTTTTCAGAACTGAAAATTTTCCTGCGAAAATACGGATTGTTACTGAAGTTGATGTCCTGATCACGAATTCGTGAGAATTTTGAGCCTATCTTGCATCCCAATATTATTTTTCTCAAAAATCATTCTATCCGTCGCCCCTGGCGCGCAGTGTATGTACTCAGGTCAACTCCAGACGAGATTCAGACTCATCTTCGGTATATCTAACAATCGTAAAAATTTCAGAATTCTACTCCAATAATTACGGAAGATACGAAGGTGTTTCCATGAACAGTGAGACAAATTTGGATTTTTCAGAACTGAAAATTTCTCAGCGAAAATATGGATTGTTACTGAAGTTGATGTCCTGATCGCAAATCCGTAAGAATCTTCAGCCTATCTTGCCCCCAATATTTTTTTTTTCAAAAATCGTTCTATCCATCGCCCCTGGCGCGCAGTGTATGTCACTCAGGTTAACCCAGAAGAGATTCAGACTCACCTTTGGTATATCTAACGTACGTGAAAATTTCAGAATTCTACTCTAATAATTGCGGATGATACGGGGGTGTTTCCATGAGAAGTGAGATGTGTGATGTAAATCTCAATTTCACGCCTTCTTCCAACCCATCGCATAAGCAAATTTATCAATTCTCTTAAGAAGAGGTATTTTGAATAATTCCTAAAAAATCAAATCTTTAGCTCAAGTAATTAATTTCAATTTCGAATTGTCCTTATAATTTTCCAAGAAAAATAATAGCCAAATTCCTTTTCCCTGCATTTTGTAGAATCAAAAGGAATATTCGGAACAAATCGGTTGAAATATTTAAGTCATATCCTTACAATGTTTTTCATCATGTCAAATATATATTTTTTCTGACAGTATTCCATATCTCAAAGATTCAGAGACCACCACTGAAATCATTAAAAACTCCCTTTATATTTTCTAGTTTTGGCTCGGAAGTATAAATGGATGAGCTCAAGTACACATCCATTACTCCATCCAAACCCTGATTGAATGTGGTATTCTCCTCCTCCTCCATACTGCCCACTGGATTGTGCATTGTATTTCTCGAACATAACTTTGTTTTCGTGAAAAGCTTTGATATTCGATTTTATCCATATATGTGCTAATTCTTTTGCCAATCCTTGAGCCTCTGGATTTTTGCTTGTTTCCAAAGCTATTATCACCAAATTTTGGTAGGGAGACCAAGCATTGGGGAAAGTCCCATTGTTGTCCTGTGGGAATAAGTGAAGATGGAATACCTCCTCTATAACCAACTACTCCTCTTTTTTTCATATATTCCACGGCCCTGCTACCTCTTTCTTCTAAGATATTTTCATCCATTGCTCCTCCCCATAAAGGCATCAAATTACTGGGGTAAAAATATCTTCTGTGTTTACCGAGCTTCTCATCGAAATCATACCTTGAATAAAAATTAATACTATTATCATTCCAAATATCCAACATATCAACTCTTGGAATATTGAATAGGCCGTGCAAGTTCAGTTATAACCCTGGTGAGCAGGAATGAAAAATAAACAATTCCGAAACAAAACAACTAATAAAGAAACAAAAACATTCTCTAGTGTTTTCTTCATTCGAATATGCGGCTTTGTTTCTACCTCAAAAATCATATAAATAATATTTCAAATCAGGAAAAGGACATTTTTGGTTTTTCCAAATATCACCCTCTTTTAAAGAAATGTATTGAACAGAGTGGAATTCTGTAAAACTTTCCACATATCAGTTATTTGAAAATAACTTTCTGATTCCATAAATAGCCCATATCTTTTCAAATATTACGACCTGGCAAGATATAATTTTTTTTTTCCCAAATGAGCAAATATTTTCAAATAAAGCTGATCATTAATAAATGAATATTCATATGAACTCGATATGGATGTCTTTATTTCTCTGCCTCACCATTTCTAATTTCACATATTGGAATTATATTCAAAAAAACGATTATTTTCTCTGTATGGTGTGAAAGCTAATTTGGTGATACTTTTCCGCATGTTTTCATTTTGCAATGTGACTAATTTCGAATGTACCAATCCATATCCTTACTTGAGATAAAACATATTTGTCGTATCCGTTTATATTCCTTCTAATTCATTGAATATATATTCAAACATCCAAATTATAATCCCCGTAACACAAGGATGGTACATCCAGTAGAGAAGTATAGCCTTGTGTTTTCAGAGCATGTGTATATTCTCACTGTTATTTTCACTTCCTATTATTCTTTACTTGGGGAATAATAGTAAATTGATAAAAATCTTCATAAACATATGAACAAACAATAACTAAGCCTAATCGTTTAGTCCTGGAATACACGATCGAATATTTTCTCAAATAATCTTCCTAGTTGGGGTACTTGGAAATCAGGAAACGTATTAGTATATGTTGTTGTAGGTCGATGTCCTGATTCAATGCTTCGATCCGTGTAGATCATTATCTTCTCATCCTTATTATTATTATTCACCTTCTCCAAACTCCTCATGATCTAAATAAGTTGTTTTTTTCACCCATATATTTAATTTTTTCATTCTCTTATGTTCCCTCATTTTTTTGAGCTCTTCTGTGTTTTTATATTTTGTTCAATCGACGCTGTTTAAGGAATCTATAGTTATTCCATTAATTTTTTTCCTTTCATTCTTTCTGTTGCACTCTCTCTCGAATTCTCCACTCACGTTAGGTTAAAAAACAAAAATGTCGAAAAACGGAGCTTGTGTCTCAAAAAGAACACTCAACAGACCTCGCTCCTTTCCAGAATAGTATTATTTGGTGATCTATTTTTTTAGGAAAGACGTTCTTCTTATCTTCAGTAGTTGTTTTCTGTTAGACATTCACAAAAAATAACTTCATTTTAATCGTGGATTTTTCAATTCACAGAAAAATCTTTCTATCAATATTCAATTGAGAATGTTTCCCTTTTCTCCCCCCACATATTCATCAAGGTAATTCCTTCTTAAACCTTTACATTTTGTGCTACTTCCTAATCAGGCAGTTGCCGATATTCATGTGATCTTACCCTTACAGTTTGATCTTTTTTTTCCAAATCAATGAAATCAGTACACTCAAACAATATACCATGGGTTCAAAAATATCTTTTCAAACGCATTTGATTTTGACACAATTCTGGAGTTCTTGTAAAAAAACTTTATTCCGTAGAATGGAATGTTGGAGAGCAGTTTTTCTTAAACTTCTGTATGAAAAACTCCATTCAATCATGGAGTGAATTGTATTTTTTTTGTTGAAGGTTATCTTCCTCAAAGCTCCAGTGATGCGTTCACAATACTTTTAAATATTTGCCAAGGGTTGTACTCCACTGTTGAATATTAAGATGCTGAAGTGTTTGCAGAAATGTTTTCACAGTCCACACTGTCTGACTTGAGCGATTCATTTTGTCGACTGTAGTCAATCACAAATAAAGGTGCATAACCAAGAAATTGTGAAAATGTCATAGTAGGCTCTACAGAATTTTTATAATGATGATTGAAATTTGGCCTGCATTCCATAGATATTCAAATCATCATATGGATATACTTCGGAGTTGAGATGTAGTTTTATGTTGATGAAGTTACAATTATCAGAGTGAATCATATTTTCATTAGTTTGATTTTTCCGCAACGTTTGAAGAGACACAATCTAAGTTATTCCAGTTGATTTGATATATTAACATTTGAAAACTACGTCTTGTTTGTTGTTATCCATGTGATTCTAAGCTCCCAATTACAATATCCAAATTGCGGCGTTTTCAGTAGAAAAGGGAAACATTCTCAATTGAATATTGATAGAAAGTTTTTTTTTTGTGAATTTTATGAACATCCTGTTTATATTTTCAACAAATCAGTATTTCAGTAATTGTAACTTTTCGGCATATGCCACTTGTACATAAAGAATTCTCCACAGAAACTAACTCAATTCGATTTTGGGAATTCTCCATCTTTAGTATCAACATTGCTTCTGGTTAGAATCAATTCTTGTCGAATATTCGAAAGAATTTTCTTGAAATCTTCACAGAAACCCAGAAGATGTTTCGAAGGAATGTAGACATGAAAGTTACCATGTTCATCGGTCGGTTAGGGTTTTGCAGGTGATACCAATAGGCATCATTATATTCTTCAGATGTAACCTTCAACGCTAAATGTAATTCTAGGATTTCGCACACGATCTACTACAGAACCTCGAATTTCCAAGCTGATTCCAAAAAAAAAAGCTATGCCATCATTAACAAAATTCGAAGTAGTACTTGCGTTATTTATGGCATCACTTAGTTTACTTTTCATGTGAGAATAACTTTATATATATATATATATATATATATATATATATATATATATATATATATATATATATATATATATATATATATATATATATATATATATATATATATATATATATATATATATATATATATATATATATATATATATATATATATATATTATATATTGATATGGAAATTCTAATCCCATCAGAATGATTGAGGGTTGTATTCGCATACGGAGGGTGGCTATATATATCAAAATGTGTGATGGAGTTATCCATCAATACGTGTTATCCGATGTTCAATAGGTTCATTTCTTAATTTTCTTGTAAGTTGAATTTTTTTTTCACCTCTACAGGTACACTTCAGAAATAAAAAAATATCCTAAATCTACAATTGATACTGATTATGAGGTTATACCAACATTTTTATGGAGTAGACATTGACTTCTTTTTTCTTCTTGAGCACTCGGAAACCTATTATTTTATTTACGATTATCTGGTGTTAACTCTCTATTTCGGGAAGCGTGAATTATTCCTGAATCCTCTGTCGCTTTATAGTAGATATTCTGAGTATTATCAAGGATGCGTCTGTAGTCGATGTGCTGATATATATATAAAAACAGTTTATTGAATCACGACCTCTTTCAGATGGAGTCTAACCGTTATTTTTTCCTTTTGGTAACTATTTTAAGTATCACCTCATTAATGAATCTGATATGATTTGGTAGGTAACTTACATTTGGCAGTTTTCCAATTATTCTAGTACCTACCCAAAAGTCAATCAAATTTAATACGCCACTCTTCTCATCATTAAAATTTATTAAACGCAGATAATAATGTTTCTCTAGCGGACAAATTATATGTTGAAGATAATCGATTGAATCAATAAAAATAACTATATATTCCACATCTATTGAAAAATAAATTTCAAACAGTGTTCTCAATAATTAACAAAATTATTGATTATATGAGTGATTATAGGAAATCTGGCATGGTCCGTCGGAATTGGAATAATCCAAAGTCTCCAGTGGAGCTCGAAATAGATGATCTAAGGTCCATTATTTCCGTATACAACCCTTTCCTTTATTTCTTTGGAGGAATCATTTCTCATGAACACATCTTTAAAATATGGGATTTCAAGTTTTTCCATAATTAAACGAATCAATATTTGATAGTGGTTGGTTACGAGAAATTTTACGTTTCTGAGCTGTATTTCAAGGAGAGACCAAAATCCGTTTTGTTTGTCCTCAAAAACATTTCTCCACCCATGGAGATGTCTTCAATCGTTTTACTGAGATGTTCTAATTCATCCAATTGATTTTGTCAGATCTTTCATCATCAGTTATAGCCTTAGCTACTCCTCCACCCAGCAAAGATTGCGATCGAATGGAGCAGTCCTCAAGTTTTAGCTATTTTAACAAAACGTGTTGGTTAATTTTTTTTTGTAGAATCAAAAGCTACTTCCATATCTTTACCCAGAGTCTTAGGTTTCTGACAATTGATTCGAGTCAGTATTTTCTTTATTGCTTTTGTGTTACATAATCTTCCTTTATTGGCTGTATTCTGTATATTCCTCCTTTTATTTCTGTTTTTTTTGCAATCATCCTGTTAGAAATCGTCTGATATACTGATATCCGAGTGTGTAAATTTTTATTTTCCCTTTCTTTCAAACTCCTTTTTGAAATTTCATCATTCCATTCGATATATTGTTTTTCTGTATATTGGAGTTAATTTAATTTTTAACATCTGCCAGTTTTCCTTATGCATATATTTTAGGTTTTTCCAGGCCTTCACTCCTTTCAATTTTTTTTATGAGGAACTGTTGACATATTCATAATAAAACAATTGTTCAATTTTCTTTACCTAAATGTTTTCTCCTTATTAATAGGATAATCATCTGCAATATCAGTATCCATTTGTTGCTCTCGTTTCAATCATCTATGCTTTTTAGATTATTTTCCAATGGTTTGCTAGAAAATAAAATGAAAATTTCTCTCTGATTCCAATCAGTTCCTTTCGAAAATGAGAATTTGAAGTTACCATAACTTCATCCTTCATAGCACCAAGAACTCCTAGAGAATGAACTATTTCTGGATTTCAATCATGTCATTGCTTTTACTGCTAAAATTCGACCGACTTCTTGTCGACGTTTCAAATGTTTCTCCTGAGAATTGGCAATATTCCTCACATGCTCCATCGAATTCATTTCCACATAATCTATATCCCCCGGGTGCATGTAATCCAAATGGCAGTTTATTAATAGCGGAAATAGACCATCACCTGAATACATAAAGTAGGTACTCCTTGTGAGTTCTAGATTCTAGGTCAATACTTTCAGAGGATGGTGCTATTTTTAAGCATTCTACAATTAGAATTCATTGAAAATGGTTATGTCAGAAATCAAAGAAATTGTCTGAAGTTCGAGAATGTTCATATTTATTCCAAGTCAGTATATTATTCGGAGTAAAAATATTCAGAACATATATTCAAATCCATAAAGGGAATGCGATATTCTGCATTCAATGCCCTTGAAAATATAATGATTCCTATAATGAACCCGATTCGCTTTTTTACGATTATCTTGCGTGTGATGATCATGAAGTGATTCGAGAACACCTTACTATGTCAAGATTTGCTTCTGTGGATCCATTCTATCTCAATCAGAATTATGCTGAAATACCTTATTTGTAACAATGCCAATTGTTTAATTACTCTCAAACAGGAATATTTTATTTTGATACACATTATAATGATATTGTAGGACCTTATTTAACATTCGAAGCGTTCAAAGCCATGTGTTCTTTGTGTTGGCGAAAACCCTACATTTCTCAAAGACTGTAAATTCAATGGGTGTCGTTATCGCGAAGGACTCGATTACTGTTTATGTGTTCAGATATAAAAACAAAAAACTCTTCAATTTATATCCTGATCTATCTGAAACCTGATATAAGCTGATGAAAGCTGTTCAAACCTGATCAGAATCTGTTCACAAGCTGATCAGTAAGCGTAAAATCGCAGAGAATAAATTGTATATTTTGAAGCATAGAAAAATTATACATGAAAGTTTGTTCACCTAATCACGAAACACTTGGAAAATATTGAAGTTGAATTGCAAAATAAAAGTTTGCAAGAACAGTAGGTACAGCGAAAATGATCAAAAGAAATTCAAGCAATCACCTCAAACACAATTCTCTCTGTTTACCCACACCACCACCTTGGGGTCGCAACCAATTTTCGAGGATATCTCCCTCCCTCATCAGGAAAGACCAAAAAAATTGAGGTTGATAAAGAACCACAACATGAAGATGATTTTTTAATGATGATCCGATTGAACTGAAGATATTGGCTTTACTCATGACGAAGATGATAGGGAAAGGATAATTGACATACCTACTATCAATAGACTGAAATATTGCCTCAGAGATCATCATATGCTGATTTTTGGATCAATATGACCTATTACCGAGAAAAATACCAACGATATGCACTATGATTATATCAAAGTGTTTAACAATAGATATGAGGTCAGAATTGATGAAAATATTTCGATTGGTGATTGTAAACTGTCCATAGGTAGTTCTGATATGATGATAAGAAATAAAAGATTCGAAGAAACGCGGGGCTTGAACGAATTATTATTTAAAAAAGATCCCAAAGATTTTTCAGAACAATTAAAATTATCAACAAATGGTATTGAAAATGTGCCAGTGGACGATATTACCAGGCAAATAAACAAAAAAATGGAAGTTAGTTGAAGAAATACATGAAAGTTATTGCTCTAATGATCAGTTCACCAGGTTGGACCACCACCATGGAAGCATCTGGAAAACTCCCAGCAAAGAAGTGTTCATCCTTCAATGCAGCAAATATTTCTCCACCCCCTATAAGACAGTTGGAAATGTGATTGATAGACTAGGAGGCAAAGAGGATCTCAAGAAACAGAGTAGAACAAAGGGAGAAGTGGCAATGATGGTATACTCACTGGGCTTCCCCGACGAAGAAGGAAACATCAACCATAAAACTAGGATGACATTCTACTCCATCATATCAGTCGCAGGCCCAAATGGAGGAATTGATGAAGATAATATCCTGCAAGCTATAAAACTAATCATGACGCAGCGAGGGAAACTGATGAATTTCGTGTTTACTCTTGATACTCTTTCGTTAGTTGTGTTGAAATAATTAGTATAATTTTAATGATTGACAGAACAACTCATTTATTAGTTTGACAACTTGATGACAATTACCTTTTTTTCCCAATTCATTCAGTTGTGTAGGGCGTTATATGAAACTATTTGAATATAATGTGATTCTCTAAAATAATGAAACTGAACATGCCGCCCACCTTGAAAGAATCTTCAAAAGTAAGTAAAATAACTATGAAATTAAATCTAATGAATAAAATTTGCTAATATCAGTCTATTGGTAAAATGCATATCTTTGTTATTGCACGAGTGAAAACACCTTTTTGTGTCTTTACGGTACACACACACACACACAAACACCACCACACCCACACTCACACTCAATATTGTCTTTACCACTGTGTACTTCTGTAATTCTTCCCAATTCCCACTTGAGTAGTGGTAACTTCTCATCTCGTAACACCACCATATTGCCTGGTTGGATATTCTGTGATGATTTTGATTTCCATTTGGATCGTATGTGTAAATTCGACAATAACTCCTGGCTCCAACGGGACCAAAAATGTTGAAACATCTGAGTCAATCTTTGGAACTTGGATAATTGTTTTTTTTTCAGTTTATCTATATTTGGTTCTGGTAGAGCAGTGATTGGAGCACCAATGAGAAAGCAACCAGGTGTTTAAGGATTCAAATCATCAGAATTTTCGGAAAGAGGTGTTAGAGGACAAGAGCTTAGGCATGCTTCGACCTGAGTAATTACTGTAGTTAACTCTTCAAATGTAAGATAAACATTTCACACAATGCGTTTCAAATGAAATTTGGCTGATTTCACAGCGGCTTCCCATATTCCACCAAAATGAGGCTGGTATGAAGTGCCAAGATATTGAATTTGTAGACAAAAATTATTTTATTTGATTTTCTGACATTTCATTAGTTACCATATTATAAAACTCTTGGATTTAATTATTTGCAACAACGAATGTGGTGCCATTATCAGAATATAAATTAATACAAAGTCATCTGCGTGAAATGGAGCGTTTGAGGGAGTTTCAAAATGCATCTGTTGTGCAATCACTGACTAACTCCATATGCACAGCCTTAGTTGAAAAACATATGAACATGCACAAATATGCTTTCACGATTTTTTGACCTCGTAACCTACTCTCACGTTCACTGAATCTACTCCATAATCTACTCCACAATTTCGAAATGGACGAGAAGGAGTTATGAGAGATTCAGGTAATTGCCTTATCAGGGTTTCTATATTTGGAGGGCGAACTAGAAAACATACAATGCATTTTCTTTATACTGATCTCAGAGTATTTCTTCCATCAAGTGGCCAATATTTACACCTGATGGATGCCAGTAGAGCTTGAGGACCGGAATGTAATAATTTGAGATGTTCATGCTTGATGATCAAAAAAGTTAAGTGGTGTTCATTTGGTAAGATCAGAGGATGCTTTTGATTGAAATTCAAAAAATTAGAATTATTTAATCGACCTCCAACCCTTAATAATTTATTTTCATCAATAAAAGGATTCAAGGATAAGAGTTTGCTTTTCTTATAAACAAGTTATATTTTCTCTAGAGAAGTTATTTCTGCAAAAAATACCTCCTTTTGACATATTCGTATTAGACATGTTTCTGCTTTTTCCAATTCAAAAACTGTTAATGCACTTGATTGTGATGATTGTTTCAATGCATTAGTTTTAAAACGAAATATGTAAGCAACTACTCTCAAAAGTTTGGAAAAAGAAGAATATCTTGTGAAAATATCGAAATTATGATTAATCACTGGGAATGAACATACGTTTGTATGTTTTTCTGGGACATCAGCAATTGATACCATTTTGCTTTCTGGCAAATAATGAGACTCAAACGACAACCACTCAGGACCTTGCCACCAAAATGTGGAAACTGCTAATTGCGCAGGAGAAGGTACCCGTGATACTAGATCTGCAGGATTATATTCTGACCTAATATGCTTCCATTCATGTTGATTGGTTAAATCATGGATCATACTAACCCTGTTTGCAATGAATGTTTTCCATAGTGATGGCTCATTATTGATCCATGTTAGGGTGATCATTGAGTCACACCAATCAATTGAAGAATGAATTTGTAATTGTAATGAAGATTTGACAACATTAGCAAGTTTTGCCAAAATAAGTGCACCACATAACTCAAGCCTAGGCAATCTTTGAGTTTTCAATGGTTCCACTCTCGATGATTTTGAACACAATAGTCTAGTTGTATGATGTCCGAACGAATCCAAACTTCTCAAGTATTTGCATATGCCATAAGCTGATTGAGGCATCACAGAACCCATGAAGTTCAATTTGAATCGGTTGACATGTTAATACATGTCTTGGAATAACAATTAGATTTATAGATTGAATTTGAGTTTGATATTGGAGCCATTGAGTGTAGATGTTTTGTGGAACTGACTCATCCCAACCCAATTGCAATTCATTTTCCATAATTCCATAATTCCTGCATTATAAATTTTGCCTTAAGAGTGATTGGCCCAATTAGGCCCAATGGATCAAATATTTTAGAGATGGTAGATAATTTTATTCGCTTTGTTACGTGTCTAATATTGCTGGATGTTTTGATTCGATATTTGAAATTATCTCCTGTTGAATCCCATAATAAACCAAGTGTTTTTGATTCTTTGTTTTCACTGAAAGTCAAGTCACCTACTTCTGAATTAGAATATGCGTTCAAAATGGTTGATTCATTAGATCGCCATTTCCTAATTTCCATTTGTGCATCCTGTAATATTGTAATGATTTCTGATTTGAGTTGACGTGCTTTCTCAATGGTTTCAGTACCACTCAATGAGTCATCAACGTAAAAATCATTTTGAATAGCTTCACTAGCTGCAGGGTATTCATTGCGAATTCTTTTGCCAATTCTTTTAATAATGATAATAATAATCTTTATTTGAAAAAACAACCAAGTACAAGAAGTTACACCTGTAAAAGGTGGTAGAAACAAACGGGCGTCAAAAAACACATTGAAGGTCACTAAGACCATCACAAAACATATATAAACAGTATGTAGGTACACAAAAACAAACAGACTACAAAATCTATTCTAGGTGTGCTTCTAAGTAATCCCTTATGGAGTAAGGCTCCAGGTTCATTAGGAGTTTTCAAATTTCTTTTTCCAAAACCATTTGGAGAAGAAAGTGATTTTATTCTTTCTGGTAGCTTATTGAAAAATTTTATGGAGTTATACAAAGAATTTTTTTTGGTTACGGTCAACCTATGTACAGGATAATTATAGTTTATATTTCTGGTCTTATAGCTAATATGGGGTTTATAATCAGAAAAAAGGTGCCTATTCTTAGTGAGAAACAAAAGACACTCTTGAATATACACAGCAACAATTGTTCATATATTAGCTGAACGAAACTTAGTCCTACATGATTCTCTATAATTTAGTTTAAACATAATTCTGACAACCCTTTTCTGAATAATAAATAGGTGCTGTAATGAAGTACTTCCGCCATAGAACGATATACCATACCTAAAAATAGCTTTTAAACTACGAATAGCTAAAAATGGAGCACTTGCAGTGCCATATGTAACTGTGTTTAGTTGATAATCTTTGATCGGTTCAGATGATTCATTTCGCCATAAAATTCTTTGTAAATTTCTGTAATAGGAATGAATATCAATTTGACGATACATTTTGGTAATATCTGCTGTTATAACATACCTGTGTTTACGAAAACGAACTACAATTGAAAACAAATCTTCCTGTATTTTCGGACCAATTAACAGGATATCATTTAATGACTTATTAGTATCTGTTTTCGCCGAACTATCGAAAACAACTCTCAACTTAGTTGAAATACTGTCATCTTTTAATACATAATGATGAGGTAAATAATTTGAAATTATATTCGGATCATCATCAACCAAACTCATATGCCCCAAATCTTTGTATTCTTCTATAAAATCTCTGTATTGCTGTTGTAACTTCGGCTGCTTTTTAAGCTTCCTTTCTATGTAATGTAACCTTTCCAATGCAATGTGCCTGGATTCACCGAGCTCTAATGGATCGCATTGTAGAGGAAGCCCTACACTGATTCGCCCATCATTATTCCTTTGATAACTTGATAAAAAATCACTTTCGCATTGCTGTTCTTTCTTAGAACAAAATTGCGTTTCTGGAAATTCTTCTAACTTCCAAAAAAGTTCCATTTGGTTTTGTAATTGTTCTGATGATGAAAAGAGGCAAACAACTTCATTGGAATTGGTTTTATTAAAACTATTATTGTTAGTGAGAGTCCGACCTGAAATTACCCAACCTAGTTTGGTTTTTTGTATTACTGCTTGATCGTTACAAATTAAAAAATCTCTGCACCCAACAACATATCGATTTCATTTGGAATATTGAAATTTTTGTCTGACAATTTTATTGTTGTGGGAAATTGGAATTGATTTATGTTGATAAATTTTGTTGAAATATTTTCGGTTATTGTTTCGAGCACTAAAAATGATAAATTGACTTGAAACGAATTAAATTGTGACCTGATTGTTGCATTAGTTTTGGAATTGATTCGTGTACAAGACTGGTTTATACCTTTTACAGGAATATTGATTTGATCTTGAATCAAACCCAATTTTTCGCACAATGCTCTTGTATTGAAGTTGCACTGACTTCCAGAATCAAGAAGAACTCTACATTCTTGATAACATCCCTGCTTATCCATAACAAGTACTTTTGCTGTAGATAACATTATATAATGCTCGTCTGTATTGAATTGTGACGAATGTGTAGTAACTCAATTTGTTTGTTCCGGTGGTATATTCGAATTTATGTTAGATTTTGATGAAAAAGCTTGATTATCCGTGACATTTGGTCCACGTGAATTATTATCTATGTGTAATAATGAGTTGTGTTTTCGATTGCACTTACGACAACTACTCAGAGTGCAATTTTCCACTGAATGATTAGGTTTCAAACAATTCATACAAAGTTCGAGTTTTCTTATTTCAATACCTCTCATTTTTTGTGGTAAGTTGAGAAAAGTTGGGCAATAATATATAGAATGTGAATTTTTGCAATAAGCACACGAATGTTGATTTGTTGTTATAAATGTTTGTGATTGATTATTATTTGCATATTTTGACCATTTTGATTTAGTGTTTGAATTATTTGTGATTTGAAGTTTATTTTGTGATTTGTTCAAGTCAAGAGTTTCTAGCAAATAACATCTTTCAGTTAGAAATTGAATGGGATCATCCATGGTAGGTGGATCTTTCAACCCTATTTTTGTTTCCCATTCACGTTTGGTAATTTTATCAATTTGGAGGAATAAGATTAATGAGTGATGTATCCCAACTTTTGACATGTTCTTTCAAACTCTCTGAAGAACGCAAATCCTTACTCATGCTATCTAACAAATGTCTGAGTTCATCATGAGACTCCCTATTCATAGGTTTGAGGTCGACAATAGATTTGATATGATTGTGTTTAATGAGTTTTCTATTTTCGAAACGTTTCTTCACTAAATCCCATGCTACAGCGTGATTTAATTCAGAAACTTCCAATGAGGCAATCACCTGAGCTGCTTCTCCCTTCAATGAACTACGTAAGTAATGGAATTTTTATATATTTGGTAACTTTTTGTTTTCGTGAATCAAATAATTGAAAGTGTCTCGAAAAGTAAGCCAGTGATCGTATCTCCATGAAAAACTGGTAAATCGTTTGTTGGTAATTTGACATTTTGAGACTTACTACTATCGATACTTTGATTATTTGCATTTTCTATAAGTGGACTTTGTGACAAATCATTTGCTTTGGTAATGATTCTGAAGTAACTGTCTTCAAAAGTTGATCTGTCATTTTCATGTTCAAGATTTGTTTCATCAATGAGTTCAATTTTGATTTGAATTTCATTGAATTGATCATGAAGTTGTGACATTTATTCAATCTGACAGGTAACTCTGATTTTTCTGCGGAAAGATTATTTGACTCTAGTTTCTGTAGATATGTATCAAATTCCGTCAATCGAGATTTGATTGATCGTCGTTCAATAACAAATTCTTTCAATGCTTGTTCAGTCATAGTGATTTCAAAATGAGTGATAACTATAGCAACCACCCAATCTCAAAACATACAAACCGACAAACCTCTTTTGTTGCCTCTTCCCCTATTTTCCTATCTAACCCGCATCAGATTTGTTCTTCAGACCTGCTCTTGTTGAATACTCCTGATCAGATGAACCTCACGCCTTTTCTTTTCATCACCAGCGATGACCTGGACTATCTGTATTCGACTCCGAACTCAGAGTACTTCACTTCGATGATTGCAATATTTCGATGACTGATATTTCCAATTTTCGAATGTATTCGGCTCGTAGAAGGACCAATGATGAATTTCGTGTTTGCTCTTGATACTCTTTCGTTAGTTGTGGTGAAATAATAAATATAATTTCGATGATTGACAGAACAAATCATTCATAAGTTTGACAACTTGATGACAATTCTCTTTTTTTTCCCAATTCAATCAGTTGTTTAGGGCGATATATGAAAATATTTGAATACAATATGATTCTCTAAAATGGTGAAACTGAACAGGAACCAAACTAGTTATCCTAAAAATAGAGGGGATTACTGGAACGATAGATAGATTTTTGCAGAATCAAATATAAAGATAAAACAAGTAAAGAAAAGAACAACCAACAGCCAAGAGGAAAACAGACGGTTGGAGTTGACAAGCAGAAAAGAACGGAGCAGGATGCACTGCTCGTCAAGATGCCAAACGTCAGCTATGCTGACTTGCTGAAGACAGTGAGACACACAGTCAATCCTAGTGATATTGGTGTAGAGATAATGGATCTGAACAAATCCAGAAGCAGGGATCTTACTCACTATACGTGATGGAGCTGTCAAGCTTGTAGCTCTCGAAAAAAAAATACAGGAAGTCGTGCCAGACGTATCGACAGCACTCTCGACGCGGAAAAAAGTACCCCATATAAAGGATCTGGACGAGATGACAATCATTGCAGAAGTTAGAGAAGCTATCTCGAAACATATATCGGCAAATCCAGAAGACACGGAAGTTAAAGCTCTCCGACCCGCTCACGCAGATAAACAAAATACTACAGTTGCCCTCAACGAGGTAGATGCTCAAAAACTTCTGGACATGGAAAGAATAAGGATTGACTAGAAACAGTGTAGAATTTTGGAGAAAATGAACGAACCCAAATACTTCAGATGTTGGAAATACGGACACACGAAAATCCAGTGCAACGAACCGGACAGGCAGAATCTCTGCCTTAAATGTACCAAACATGGACACAAGAGGGACACCAATCCAGAAACTCAAAGTGTACAGGAAATAGGAATGAGGGACAACATAGGACTCCCCAGCAGGCTATAAATATACGGTAACATTTTCTGCAAATTAATTTATTCAGAAGGCGTCCATGTCACGATCTTGCTTTGGAACTTGCCAAGCAGATTGACGCTGGAGTGATTCTCACGAACGAACCAAATCACAACGCCATCAGAGGCAGGAAAGACTGGGTATATGACGATAGCATGAATACGACAATAACAGTAATAGATAGAAATATCACCATTAACAAATACGGCAGAGGATGTAGTTTTTCCCATATGGTGACGCCAGACTTCACTATATACAACTATTATGTTTCTCCAAACAATGAACTTTTTTTTTTCGTTCTGAAGGAAAAAACCGCTTGGCACCTGAGCCTTGTATCTATCAGCTCAGGTAGTGTCGGGCGCAACTCCGACTAAAGCCCCCCTCTCGCCCACCTATGCTTGGGACCATCTTGTCGACATAGCGTCAAGCACAGACGGCGTACCATGCGGCTGCTTCTCCCTTTATCTTCGGGTGGGTTCTTCACGTCTCGGTACGGACTGTACCTGAATGAAGTAAAATACTAAAATATCACAGACTAACGTATCACAGACTTAAATATCACAGTTCATCTCCATCATTTATTGGGAATCGCTCCTGCCTTTGCATGGCCATATTTCCCCTTTCCCTAGCCTCAATCAGCCGTCTCAGAAAATTGTAGCCTACCTGCCATCTTCTTTTATCAGTGATCATGAGTCCGATCATATTCTCGGGCATAATTGTTCCCCCAAGACCATTTTCGCGTTGTGTCGCTCTCGAAACCATCTCTTACATTCGAACATTGTGTGATTTGAGTCATCCCATTCACCGCAGTGCAAGCACCAATCGTCCGGGCCTTTCCTATCTTGTAGGTAAATTTTCTGAAAGACCCTTGCCTGCTAAGGGCCTGGGTTACATAGTAATTGGAACCCTTATGACTACATTCTATCCACGCTCTTAGGTACGGAATGAGTCTTCTGGTCCACTGAGCAGTAGTGGTATTTTCCTCTCATCGCGTTTGACATCGTTCAATGGGCCTGTCCCTCTCCTCCTTCTTTCCCCTTCATATTGGGAATGGAGTCTAGACGTCTCCTTTCCTCTATCATGAGGTCTATTGGCGGTATCGCCGTTATGACGCACAGTCCTATAGGCCATGGCCACGCGGAGCTACATCTTCCGCTGCGTTGATATCAATATGCCTCTGTATGTATTCACTCTGGTGATGTCGCCCCACACGGGTGCCGCGTATAGAAGGACGGACTGCACTACTCCGTACATCACTCTTCTGTTATTCAGCCCAGGGCCCCTAGTGTTTGGAAGGATCTTCGTTAGGGTCGTCACCTGCCTATTCGCCTTGTCACAGGTTTCCCTGACGTGTTTATTAGAAATCAGTTTGTCGTCAAGCCAAACCCCGAGATACTTTACGATTTTTTTTGGAATTATCTCTGTGTCTGCTAGCTCGAAGCGAATTCTCTGCCTCTTCCTGGGTCCTTTGACTATGATGGCCTCCGTTTTCTGCGGGGCAATCTCTAACCCATTATCCTCCGTCCAGTGTTTAATTATTGCTAAGCTCGTCACTTTTGTCGGCCGTGATTATCAATGCAAGGTCGTCCGCGTACGCGACGGTTTCGCAGTTCCTCGGTAGGTTCAGCGTTAGGATGCTATTGTATAGCATGTTCCACAAAGTGGGACCAAGTAGGGAACCCTGCGGGGCTCCTTGTGTCAGATTCATCCTTATTTTTTCAGAGGTCAGCTCTCCAAACAATGAACTGGTGAACCTTGAAAACATGCTTTGGGAAATAAAGTAATTATGGTAGGCGACTTCAATGCAAAATACCCCCAATGGGGCATGGATACAACCGAAAAAAGGGGTCATATAATAACGGAATAGAAAGCAGAAAATGACCTAGTAGTGGTGAATGAAGGAATGAAACCAACATGCCAGAGGAAATACGACATCAGGAACAGGATAACGGCATGGGAAGTCAGCGATATCGAGTGACCACAATTATATTATTTTTGAAGTAATGGACCACAACTCCCAGAAACAAATAAAAATGGAGGCTGGCAAACTAAGGAGCTTGACAAACAAAAACTTCAGGAAGCGCTGACAACGCACCAAGAGGAAAACATCGCCCGATCTGCAAAAGATCTTACACACACACTGAGCCAAATCTGTGACCAAACTATGCCCAGAAGAAGCAGCCCGAAGAAACGATAACCAGTTTACTGGTGGAATGCCTTCAATAGCGCTAGCTGGCAGTTGATTTCAAATGAGCTGGGAAGAGAAATGAAAGCCTCTTGAACGTGATATCATCATATCTATCTGACAGAGAAATCAACATAGAAGCAGAGAATACATCCAAAATTAGAAAAATCACAGCGGAGTTCCACAAGGGTCAGTACTGGGCCCAACCCTGTGGAACTTGCTCTAGATGGACTTTTGAGGATAGAGCTGTCCCCTGGATTTGCTGATGATAACACAAACATCGTGCTGTAACGTGTTTCGGAATCGATGACACAAAAAGATCTCAGACTAGCACCTGAAAAGACGGAAGCAGCACTCCTGGTGACCAGAAGAAACATTTCTCCAGTCCATTCCAAGGTGCAAGGTGTAGCAGTATCACCGAAAACGTCAATCAAATACTTAGGGATATGGCTAGACACAAAACTCACTTTTGCCGAACATGTCAATAGAGTTCTAAACAGAGTCGAGAAGACGGTAGCAGCACTGTTCGGACTGATGCCTAATATTGGAGGTCCACGATCTTCAAAAATGAAGATGTTGGCGGGTGTAGCCCACTCTCAAATTTTGTATGGAGCACCTGTCTGGTGTAAGGTTATCGAAAACCAAAAACTAGTGGCAAAGCTTGGAGGACCACAGAAGAAAATGAATATGCGCTTACAGAACAGTCTCAGCAGAGGGAGCTGGGGTGATAACGGGCGTCCCTCCTATTGAACTCTTCATTCAAGAACGATAGGAAAAATACAATGGTGTAGACGGTATAACTGCAAAGGCAAACCTCATGATAAGATAGCAAACAAAGTGGATCGATGGAAGACATGGTCGGTGGACACACTACCCAATCCCCCATATTCAGGAATGGATCAACAGGCCATACGGGGAAATGGACACCGGTGTTTCAGAAAATACCTATACGACCGCAGGAGAGCCGAATCAGATGAATGTCCCTATCGCGGAGGACAACATGATGCAGAGCTTACACTGTTTGCGTGTCCCAGGTGGGACAGGATCAGAAATTAATTTCTCCAGAAAACAGGGACACAGTTCAATGCAGAAAACACGATGGCAAACCTAATACACAGTGAGGAAAAGTGAAAATGCACATACAAAGCAATTAGAAACATCATCGAAACTAAAGAGGACGATGACAGGACCAAATAGGAAATAGTTGAAACTCAGATACACAACGCCACTCACCGAAGTAATGCGAAAGCGGTTCCGGTGAGTGGTGTGAGATGAGGAGAGGTTTGAATCGGTAAGAATCCGGCACCCCGGAACTATCGGGGTCTTATGTAAGATTTCTTGTCCTTGGACAAAAAAAAGTTCACCAGGTTGTATGTATTACCCCAATGAACATCCATAGGGGTAACCAATAATAAAATAGACTACGTTAAATGGAAAATATGTGGAAGGTTGCGACTCTTTCTAGCATCAGAATCATCAAGTCACAGGGGTCACCAGAATGAGATAAATTCAATCATTGAATATCTGAAAGAAGCACATATCATCACCCTGAATAAACTTTATACAGGATGCCATGTTGAAGTACAAAGCACACATAAGTAGGTTCTAGAAGCAAGCAAGTGAATGTCAGTTTTTTGAGGAAATAAGCACATACGAGAAAGACGAATTTGCGACAAATATTCCAATTGTGCCATTTAGAATAAAAAGTATACTGAAGGAAAATGGAGCCTTGAAAGCAATTGAAGATGAAGGGTATAGTGAGAATGATCAGAACTCGAAGGACGAGGCGAGAGGGCAGGCGATATTGATAGCTGGTGTGGTAGATAGCCATATTGAATATTTGACAAAAAAATCCATTTATTTAAGATGTTTAAGAATCTAGAGAAAAACCTCAAAAAGAAAGTTGTAAGTTCCAAGATGTTCCTACGCAGAAAATTATCAGAAATGAAATATTCAGAAAATTGTTCACTGATTGAATTTTCACGGAGTTGATAGAGGCTGATACAGAAGAGAAGGTTAATTATATGTTATTGTGCATGCCCCAGTCATATGACGGCATTATAATAGCATAGAAAACAATGGATGGAACTAGATTTTGTGAAGAATAGATTACTTGGAGAAGAAGAAAAGGAAAATAGGGGATTCGAATGGACCTGGGCACAAATCATATACCACTGGTTTCTCATGTTCCGTTTGTGGTAAATCTGGCCACAAAAAATATCAATGTATTATGAGAGACAGAAGTCAATCCCAAGGAAATTATCAAAGGGGTCCTGGAAATATTCTGGAACCGATACAGAATATGAGTTCAGATACTGATTTATTGTTCCGGAAATTACACTTCGCACACCTAACTAGCAAATCGTACATGACATAGTGGTGCCCCACGACACCTGTGTTCGTTTTACCCTTAACCTATAGCGCTTGCGCTAATCAATAGGTAGAATATATCACATATATCTTCCCCCTAAAAAATACATAATTACATTGTTAAATTTCGGTATAGATTAACCTATCAAATACATAACAATAGAAATACATTTCACATTTATGTGAAGATTAATCTATCAATTGCTAGTTTTACTTCTTTTTGGTCGTTCTCTTACTTGTTCCCTATCTGATGTATTAGGGCTCTTATCAGTTCCTATTCGATTCATAAATGGAAATGCCCTTCTCATCAGAATTATTATCTGTAATGCCCGTTTCGTTTTCTTTCAAAAAGTGTTTCAAAAGCTGATTTTTTTTTAATCGATTCAAATGTATCTTTTATGTAATACCATTCAATTCCGCAATTATTACCAAATATGTAGAACGACAATTTTTTTTTAAATTATACCTTCAACCCATCTTGTTTTTGGTAAATTACGATAGTCTTTGACAGTCACTTGTTCACCTACACTAAATTCAAATAATCTCCTACTTTTGTAATATCTTGTTTGTTTCTCCTGTTGTACTGAAACTCGATTTTCAATGTCTGAATTTGTACCCTGTATCTGTTTTTCTGGCATCATCAAGTCAAAACGTGTTCTCAGTTTTCTTCCAAACATTATTTGAGAAGGACAAACTCATGTAGTACAATGAATTGTATTACGATAATCAAATAAAAAGTTATTTAATACTATATTCAATTCGATAGTTCGATTCTTTCCCAATCTATTTTTTAGGGCAATTTTGACGGTTTTTACAACGTTTTTCACCGCACCACTTGAAGATGGATAAAACGGAGGGGAGGTACAGCATTCTGAGGTGAAAATAACTGAAATTCTTGTGAGGTTAATGTACCAAATTTGGCAAACAGCGTTCTCAACGCATCTATGATTCTTTTTGAGTAAGCGTCTAGAGCAATCAACTGTTTGTTCAAAAATTGATCAAGAAAATCTAAATGTAATATCGACCGAATTTCAGTTGGATACACCCACGGATTCAAAACTGCCTTATTAAGAGACTTTCCTTTGGTGGGGCAATTTTCACAAACTTTGCAAATATATTCGATCTGTCTATCTAATCCGGGCCACTAGCAATATGATCGGGCTGAGCTCTTCATTTTCACCATCCACATTTGGGTCGAATATAGCTGTTGTAGCAAGGGTAGTTGTAATAATTTGGGAATTATTATCCTATTTTTCCATAAAATACAATCCGATTCTAAACTCAATTAGTTTCTCACTCCGAAAAATGGAATGAATTTGCCCTAACTGTTGGATACAAACTTTGTAATTTCACCTAAAAAGGAATCTTCCAATGTTTCCCTGCGAATCAATGAAAAGTTCAATAGAAAATCATTATTTTCAGTAAAATAGTTTATGAAATCTATGTCTGGAAATTTATTCTCAGAACCTTCCATTTCTGTAATGAATCCGCATAATTTTTCTGTGACTGCACATATCCAATATCATAATCAAAATTTGATCAAATTAACGCCCTTCTACGTAGCCGATATGCTGAGAACTGAGTAAATTTGATTCCATAAAGGTATTGTAAAAATATTTTCCTACGGCTATAATACTAAACTGCATTTTTCAAACTGTTTTTGATTGAACAATGAAGTACGTTGTATGTTTTCAATTTCATTTTCTTATCTGATAACACAATGAAGTCATTGTGTTATTGTTGGTCATTAAATCACGTCTTCCATGGAAAGCAAGGAAAACTGAAGACATCTGTCAATTCAGTTTCATCAAAACTTGTCAAATTTTAAAGGTATGATGAGCAGTGAAATTGACGAACTAACGACTTCTCCAGACATAATTGCAGCCGCAAATCAGGCATGTATAAACTTGATTCCGGAAGTATCGGAAGAGAAATATGAAAAAGCCTACAAATCCTTCACATATTGGCAAAAGGAAAAGGTCACCGCGTCAACTTCAGAAAATGTAATACTTGCATACTTTAATAAATTGTCTCAGAAATTTGAATCCTCAACTTTATGGGCGCAATATTCCATGTTAAGGACCATGATAAATATCAACAGAACTGTAGACATTGGCAACTATTCAAACTTAGAGTATTCCTAAAAAGAAAATCAAACGGATACAGGCCGAAGAAATCGAAAATTTTCTCCACTGATAAAATCGATAAGTTTATAAAAAACGCTCCTGATGACATTCATTTACTTGATAAGGTGAGTTATTATCTTTTTGAATGAATTGGCTCAGTTCGAAAAACGTCATAAATACATCTCCATTACTCACCTATATCATGTCTGCACCCTCGATAACATTAAGCAAAGTAGCTCAGCGGTACAACACTCGCGCATTTACGATTTTACTCAAAGTTGAAGGTTCGAGCCCACACGCAGTGTATCAACTTTTGATTATTCAATACGTTATTTATTTTTTTTCAGGTTCTTTTGATCATGGGGATTATGGGTACTTCTAGAAAGGATGAACTTTACAAAATTAAAACAACAGATTGTAGAAATTTGGGTTCCACAGCAATTCTTGTACAAATACCAAATACAAAAACCAAAGTTCCAAGAAAATTCACAATAACAGGTGTTTTTTATGATATTTATAAGAAGTACATGGAGCCTCGTCCTGGACATGTTGGACAAGATTATTTTTTTATAAATTATCAAAAAGGAAAATGCTCAGTACAAAGAGTTGATATTTATAAAATTGGTTATACAAGAAAACGAATAGCTGAATACTTGAAACTTCCAAATCCTAAACTATACACTGGTCATTGCTTCAGGAGATCATCAGCAACAATCCTAATAGACGCTGGCGAAGATATCACCTCACTAAAGCAAAATAAATTTCACATCGCCAATAAAATTGTGAGTTCGATTAATAAATCTGAAAACCTGCCATCTACTTCAATGTCATATAATTTTGAAAATGAAGAAATATCAAATGTGCCATTGCAATGCCCACATGCTTCACAGTTCACATTCAATCATTGTAACAATATAACTGTTAATATTGCGAATGAGTAAATTCAAAAAAATTTGAATCAGAATATTGTGCAGTTATTCAATATGTACCAATTTGTCAATTGTAAATGGAAATGTTCTAGACAATTAAAATTGAAGTTCAAGTTTCTGTTGTAAATTCATTTCACTATTTTATGTTATAGCCGTAGAAAAAGTATAGTGTATAACTCACCCGGAATGTTCATTTCTCACTCGTATGATTTGCCTACGGCTCATGCTGCAAACATCATACTCGTGGGAAATGAGTATCATTCCGTGCTTGTTAAACAATATACTAGTACCCCAAAAACTAATAATAGTGCTTCTTTCTCGATCTGATCCATTGTTTGTTCCGACTTCATAAAGTTTGGCTCGCATAAGCAATGAGTTCTTCCTACCCCTCCGGCATCAAGTGACTCAGAACTGAACCGATACCATACTGAGTAGCATCCGTACACAAACGTATGAGTAATCCCGGGTTGAAATGGACTAAGACGTCCACCGATATTAAAATTTCTTTCACCTCATTAAATGATGTGTCACACTCATCCGACCAATGCCATCTCACATTGGCTTTGGGTCATTTATATAAAGGATGAACGATCATGGCCAGATTAGGTTTACATTTTCCATAAAAATTCAGATTTGCAAAATTCACATTTTTCCAAAGCTATCCGTAATCCGACAACTTTCAACCTCTCAATATATTGTTCACGACTACCCCCTGTAACTAACATGTCGTCCAAAAAAACTATGTTTTCTTCAATATCTTGTAACAAGGAATCCATTATTTTTTTAAATTTGGATAGAGGCTTGCTATTCCATGAGGATCCCTAGTTTATCTAAACAAGCCCCTATGGGTGGAAATCGTGAGTGATTTTTTTTGTTTTTCACCTAACAAAAATTCGTTGAAACGGCGATAATAGGTCCAACTATTATCACCTCCTTGTAACTTTACTGGCAGGTCCTCTATTTTTGGTAAGGGATATTTATGAATTTCTTAATGGGAGTTAAGTGTTAGTTTGAAATCCCTGCATATCCTAACACTACCTCTTGGCTTTACAGTTCGTCTCATTGAATGTATAATGGTGCCCATGATTTATACTGCGATGTCACTTCCCCTACCTACATCAGAATTTGGATGGGTTGATCCATTTCAAATATAATAGATGATTCCAGCTTTGTGTACATATTGGAGGTGGATGTAGAATATCCGAAAGAATTATTTGAACTGCATAATGATCCTCACTACCAGAACATAGAATACCACCAGGATCAACATCAAAATGTTAAAAATTATTGACAACATTATAAAAGGAAAAAAATGTTAATCTTCAAATAATTGAAACAGGCTTTACGATTGGGACTTCTGTTGATCACCAAAAGCGATGGTCGCTTGATGTTTGGGGAGGAATTATTGGAAAGCATATTCTTGGACCCTACTTTTTCGACAATGTGAGAGGTATTCACATTTTCTTCGTGAAAATATTCCCAGAATGTTAGAGGAAATGGATTTGAACACCAGAAGAACCATGTGGTTGCAAGAAGATGTTGCTGCAGTGCATAACCATAGTGATAGTGATTTTTAGATCAACCATATGCTAATAGGCAGAGGAGGTACAGGATCACGGAAGCTTTCCATTCAACTGACGAAGCAATGTTAGAGTTTGTAGTCTACTTCACAAGTTCAAAAACGTGTTAATTCTTGTAATATCTCCTAAAAATATGAGCGAAAGCTCATTGAATTCGGAATGACGTCTAGAAAAATGTATTAAAATGTTTTATCAGCAGATAAAAAATTGCAGAAGTTATAAACAAATGAAGATGAAAAAAAAGCATTAAGTTCGCAAATAACTCAGAAACTATAAGAGTTAATCAAAATCTTCTTAAAGAAGAGGAAATTTACAATGAAAGAATCACAACTCACGTACTCTATCTCTATTGCTTATAATTCCAAAGTGACGCTAAAAATAGGCCTCCGTGTAACTCTAAAGCGAGAACGTCACATAATTTTTTTTGTAAGTATCAAAAATCGATTAAAAAATTTAAATGAATCATGGTGTGTTCTCAACACTTGAAGGAATTTGTGGTTTCGGTTAGCAGACCCTGCATTTCAGGGCAACAAATGTGCGGCTGGTTCTGTTTGTTGACTCTGTTGATTTGTCGTTTTCCACCAAGTGTTGTTCATCCTTGCACTTCATCACCGTACTGATGAGGGCCGAGAGCCCGAAACACGTGTCTACGGTTAACACTTCTCTTCGAGGGCTATCTCCATTAAATTTCTTCCATTTTGTTTAACAGTCCCCTCGATATTCATCCCTTTCATCTCTATAATCCTGGACTCGAATGTCACGCAGGTAGCTAGCTATAGCTGCCTCCGGGGTGACGTTGGTTGTTGCCCTGGAATGCAGCGTCTGCTTACCGAAACCACAAATGTGCGGCTGGTTCTGTTTGTTGACTCCAATGATTTGTCGTTTTCCACCAAGTGTTGTTCATCCTTGCACTTCTTCACCGTACTGACTGTTTCGGGCTCTCGAACCACGTGTCTACGGTCAACACTTCTCTTCGAGGGCTATGTCCATTATATATATATATATATATATATATATATTATATATATACACTTCTCTTCGAGGGCTATGTCTATTATATATATATATATATATATATATATATATATATATATTGTTATGAAATATTAATTGCTTTCAAATAATAATTGTGGTTAATTTTTCCCCACGTTATTGATATTGCCCCACAAATACTTTCTGCCTGTATAAATATTTTTATGTCGATTTTGAAATACTCTAATATTTATGTAGGCAATTCAGCTCTGAGATGGAAACCCAATTGTTATATTGTGATATGATAATAGCTAATTGTTATGAAATATCAATTACTGAATTTTGCCAAATTGTTATGAAATAATAATTGCTAGTAACGTCACTGTTTTCTCTCCACGTTGCTGCCAATTGTTATCACCTTTTCTTACCACGACTAACTCAGTTGGTACGCCTTCGCCTCAGGAGCCAGTACTGGCAATAGAGCCACTGCCTGTTTTGCTGTCACTCGAACTATTTTCAGTTCAGTGTTTGTAAGTAAAATATTTGCATATCATTGTGGAAAATAAACCAAAAATTATCAAAAACAATTATTTCCTTCATTCAGGGAAATTTATATTAACCTGGCCTGCCATAGATAACTTAAACCTATGAGCATTTGACAAATTTTCATAAAATAATGAAAAACAGTGATTGATATGTAAATATAACCTCACTTTTTTCTTTTGAGTTGGAATAATTCTTCTAAAGTTCAATACCAAATCATAGAGTTCTTTAGAGATACGAGTTATTTTGTGAAGTGATTCAGTTTGTGATGTGCACTAAAAGAGTTTATACCTGGAGCTGGAACTGTCGCTGATGCAATACCTGCCAATAATCTGGAATCCTGCTTCATCCACTCCTCTCAGGGACTCTCCATTTGCAAAGGAACCATCCAAAATCCCCGAAATCAGCTTGGACAAGTTTGTATGTGGAGTACAAAAAGGTAATCTTCTTTTATGCTATTTATTTTGTGTCGAAATTATCCAGAAGTTGAATTGGTTTGTTATTTTTGACAAACTACTTTGTCATTCGTGAAAATATTCAATTTCCTTTTTTCTCAAATTTTGTACCTGGCTTCGTTCTCAAATTTTTTTCAATGTCCTCTCGCTTTGCTTTTTTGTCACCTGGATACCATTCCTGTTTTGTCATTTTTATTTGAATTTTCAAAATCGCGCACTTTCTTGTCGAACTTTCACTATTTTGGTGTTATTTGAGAGAACTTATGAACTTATATATTTTACATTTCGTATAAACTAAATACAATATTTGATGATAATTATTTTTGACGTTTCTCAGTTCTTACTTTTCCACAATTTCAAATCTTTTATCTGACCATCCTGTTCCCTGATTAACTATTGTGATCAACAAGTTTCTTGTTCTTCCATTGGCTACTTTTAGTTAGATACAATTTCATATACTGTATGTTTCAAGCTTATAATTTTGTTGATCACATTTAATTCAGAATGATTTTGTAAATCTAGACTTTTTTGTTGTATTTCAAACAATTATGGGTTGTTATCATTTTGACAATGTATGAAAATGATTGCATTATAGTATTTGCATATTTTTACCTATCAATATTATACAGAGGCTTCATAAAGGAAATAGGATCTCAAAAAAAAATTTAAAACAATTTCTTTTGGCTACTAACTATCAAATATTTATTATTTTTGTGTTTTTTTTAAGAAATTATTTCTATTTTCATTTTTAAATAATTTACTGGTCCTTCCTAACATAACAACATTCCTAAATTTATATTCAATATTTTTCTACTAGTTAGAAAATCTTGAATATCAATTTTACAATAATGAGAATCTAATTTGGCTTGTGTATAAAAATAGTGGAAACACCTATCACAGAAGAACTTCGTGGTTTTATGTTTGCTGAGCTGAGCTGATAAGAGCCAAGACAAGTTTTTTATCCAAACGAAATGGCACTGAATTAGTGGAGAATCAAAAGTATTGTCTTCTTGATCTTCATCTTCGTTGAAGTACTGGTTCTGGATCATCAAAAGATTGATATGTTTATCTTTCTTGTCTTTGGTTAGGTAAATTGGAAGTGTTTGAAAGCTTCTCTTTATTTTCTTCAGTATGTAAATATTCACTGATAAATTATTCTGCTCCTCAAAACGTGGAACTTGTTCCACTGTCATTGGAAACTGAATCCCTTTCAGATTGAGGACCCTTGAATAATGGGGGTAAGAAGAGGTTCTCTCTGGATGTTTCAATTCTTCAGAAAATGAAGCGCTCACGATGCTCCATGCAAAACAGGCTTGATCATCATTCTTGATATTAACACATGCTTTCTTCAGCTTGATAGATTCGGGTAGGTCTATATACGATGAACCTCTCTGAGGTGTGAATTTGTTTATATTCACTTGGAGGTTAACGATCTTCTTCATAGTCCACGCGCTGCCACTTACTTGCAATTCATCGAAATCGGTCAGAATGTTATCCGTTACATTGGTGATAAACCACTTAGTCAAGTCGGTGTCTCGATAAATGGGTTCATTTTTCGTATTCAAATATTTGAACTCGGTACTATCTCCATTGCCTTGATTTGTAGAGAACTCTCCACAAAACACTGTATTCACTTTAACAGCCTCGTATTTCTTCAGGATGTTTTGTATACGCCGATTGAAGAATATTTTGCAATCATCTAAGAATTGCCGTAGATCCAAATGTTTAAGATTAGTTATGATGCCGTTTCTAATACGTCCTTCGAAAGCTGCTGCGGTATCATCCCATCGAACTCGGTGCTTAGCTGTGATAACTCTCAATGGCAAGCCTCTGCCTGTGACACGCAATGCTTTGAAATTTTGTTTGAAGGATTAACATTGTCCTATAGCTGCTAATAAATGTTGTTTTCCTCCTGTAGCATCCGCACGTTTTAGGCGTTTGTGCAATAATCGTGACACTCTATTGCACTCCCTGACCCCAAGTTCTATTGCTGAACAACTGGGGTGCAACTTGACTCTGTCCAGTTGCTCTTGAATTTTGCATAGGTAATCCACTGCAGACGACATTTCAACTCCAATTAGCGAGTATAAGTTGATTCTTGACTGAGAACAACGAGGTGCTCTTCGTACGAGAGACTGATGAATAATGATTTCACTATGGAATGCAGTTGCTTTCATGTCCACGATCGGTCATGATCTTGAATCCGAAGATTCACGACAATGAACACCTGCAGACCGATGATTTCCGAGCATCCTTATATAAAACTTGGGTGAACATGTTTGAACCTGTTGAAACTTGTTGATTTTGAAATCACGGTGGATGAGTAAATTATTACCTATCGCACGTAGATAAGTGATTGAAGAATGTAACTGATATGCAGGTATTTTGTGGATGAATATAAGATTACTCAGTTTGTAGAACTGAAAAATAAGTCCATGAAATGAGCGATTCATTGAAATAGTGGGGAGTTGAAACAAAAGGATCAATACAGTACAGGTGAACATAACAGAACTCAACTTTTGGAAAGGTTTATTTGGGTTATTTTTGGTCAGGTTGTAAAAAAATATCAATACGTATATCAATATATAGTGCTTAGTATTGAAGAATACTACTTCATTACGAAAGCAAACGATCAAAACACATAGTCCATCTCTCCTAGAGACTTAGTTTGTTTTGGTTAGGTAATCTTAATATTGAAGAATATTATTAGAGACATTAAAACAAAGCGAACTATTGAAACTGTGATTTTTTTGGATGTTACAGGTAGTCACGAATGTCGGAGGTAGGATTTTATGGATGTCACGGTGGCACGCAGCCACGAGATGTCGTAGAAGTTACGGGTTTTCATGGATGGTCACGAGTGGCCACGGAAGGTCATTCGGGTCGGGATGGTGGTCTCGAAGATGATCGCGGAGGGTTACGGATGTTCATGGGTAGTCACGAGTGGTCACCGATGGTCACGCAGGCCGACTGGACAAGAATGGTCACGATGATGATCGTAGAGTTCACGGGTTTTCATGGATGGTCACGAGTGGCCACGGAAGGTCACTCGGGTCGGGATGATGGTCACGAAGATGATCGCGAATGGTTAAGGATCTTCATGGATGGTCATGAGTGGTAACGGATGGTCACGTAGACCGACTGGACGAGGATGGTTACGGGTATCTCTGTATTGGGAAACAGATATCCTACGTGGAAGAGACAACTTCTGGAGAACACCTTGATAGGAAATGTAGAGAAGAAGTCAAAGCAATCGAAAGATATATATACACCATCTATGGAAGAACTTATCTCCGAATATACCTGGACATCATAGCCGCGGGACCAGAAGTACCCAAATGAACCTTCATAAGAAAAAGCATGGGATTTTGGGGTAGAACCCCCATAGTTACACTACTTACAAGTATTTTTTTCATTTTACAAATTTTCAATTGAACTTTTATTTCAACATTTTCAGCTATTTTATTTTCCATAATTTAAATTGTTCTTGTTTTTGATGGTAATATTTATTCCCATTCTTTCCTATTTTTATATTTAACATTTTACCATCCATTATTATTATTATTTCAACCTATGTATTACTTTCTTTCATTTCAAAAGTTTTATAAGCCATGTTTATAGCATTCATTTTCATCATTATTCTTTTATTCATGTTCCCTTTTTTCAACTCAAATTTTTTATTATATTCAACTCAAATTTTTTATTATATTCATTTTTATTATAATCATTTTATAATTTTTGTCACCTTTTTGCAACTCAAAATTCATTTTTGACATGTTTCTGTCATATATTTTCATTATTTTTACTTTATTTCTTATTTTACCCTTTTGCATCTGAAAATTTTTATTGTTCACATTCATATTATCTATAAACTCATTATTTTTGTGATCAAAATTAATTTTCATATTTTGTATCAGTTTATCATCTTTTTCTAATAAATTGTTACTATCATCTGTTTTTTGTATAACTACTCCCTCAATTTCCTTATTATTCATTTGTATTCCATGACAATTATTAATGATTCAACTCTCTAAATTATTGTCTATTCTTCCTAATTCTAATGATTTCATATTTTCTTCTACTTTTTTATCGAGTGTACTTATTTCATTTTTAACTCTTTCTTGTTTACTATTCATATTATTTCATTTTTTTTTTATCCTGCCTTTTACATATTTTTATATGGTACTTCTTTTTATTGCCACATAAAATTCCTCATTTTGTTGTCCTATTTTTGTTTCTTATTGTTTATGCATTTCTGAAAATTCCTCTTTACTTTGTTGAGATTTAGTTTGTATTTTGTTTTCCATTCTTTCCATATTCTCTTTCATATCCTTTATATTTCCTTTCACATTTTCTCTTAATCTTCTTTCCATACTTGCTGTGTTTTCCTTCAACTCTTTTATTTCATTTTCCAAACTTTCTTTCATTTCATTCTTCATATTTTCCATTTTTTCTTCCATCCTTTCCTCCATCCTTCACATACTTTCTCTCATTCCATCATTCATTCTTTCTATTTGCTCTTTCATTCCATTTCTCATACTTGCCATATTTTTTTTTTTTAATTTTTTCCATTCTATCTTTCATACCTGCCATATTCTCATTCATACTTGCTACCATGAACTCCATCATTGTCTGAAGCCGACTCTCCATTTCTGTTCTTTCACTTTGTATTTCACTCCCTCTCACATTGCTACTCTCTCCTTGTTCCTGATCACCTCTCTCTCTACCTTCTGCACCTTCTTCCAAACCAACTCTCCCACCATATCTCAAATCCATTTTTTATTCACCAATATTCGCCTCTTTTTATTCACCAATATTCGCCTTACACGTTGGGACTCCAATTGTTATGTTCGCCCAGTGTTGCGATAAATATTAAGAAATGATACATTGCCCCATAAAATAATAAAAAACAGTGATGGATATGTAAATATAACCTCACTTTTTTCTTTTGAGTTGGAAGAATTCTTTCATAGTTCAATACCGAATCATAGACTTCTTCAGAGATACAAGTTATTTTGTGAAGTGATTCAGTTTGTGATGTGCACTAAAAGAGTTTATACCTGGAGCTGGAACTGTCGCTGATTTGCAAAGGAACCATCCAAAATCCCCGAAATCAGCTTGGACAAGTCGCGCACTTTCTTGTCGAACTTTCACTATTTTGGTGTTATTTGAGAGAACTTATGAACTAATATATTTTACATTTCTTATAAACTAAATACAATATTTGATAATAATTATTTTTGACGTTTCTCAGTTCTTACTTTTCCACAATTTCAAATATTTTATCTGACCATCCTGTTCCCTGATTGGCTATTGTGATCAACAAGTTTCTTGTTCTCCCATTGACTACTTTTAGTTAGATACAATTTCATATACTGTATGTTTCAAGCTTATAATATTGTTGATCACATTTAATTCAGAATGATTTTGTAAATCTGGACTTTTTTGTTGTATTTTAAACAATTATAGGTTGTAATCATTTTGACAATGTATGGAAATGATTGCATTATAGTATTTGCATATTTTTACCTATCAGTATTATACAGAGGCTTCATAAAAGAAATAGAATCTCAAAAAAAATGTAAAACAATTTCTCTTGACTACTAACTATTAAATATTTATTATTCTTATGTTTTTTTTTAAGAAATTTTTTATTTTATTTTAAAATATATTACTGTTGTTCCTAACATAAAATATATATATATATATATATAATATATATATATATATATATATATATATATATATATTCATCGATATTCTATGGTAATTTACGTAATATTCTATGATAACATCAATGAGATCTGCGTTACCCTTCTTGCATTACCTTGAGTAAGTTTTGACGTCGACATTGATTCTCCTCGTTTGTATAAACACAATGGCTGTTCAATTTCATACGATTTATAGAAATTTGCCATCATGTGGGATCTCCGTTAAAAATGGGCAAATCTATTTTCTGAATATACCAACCAGTGGCAATATGTTCGTCTTTAACAATGCTCATTTTTTTAAATTCATCCAGATTGAAAAAATAAAAACTTGAGAGGTGTCAAGGGACACCCGGATGGAACGAAGTTCCTTTCGATTAATTAGTGAAGGAATTGTAATAATTTTTTTTTTTAAGTTATAATAATATTTATATATATATATATATATATATATATATATATATATGCACTCTGTCTGTCTATTCTTTCGTACACGTCATAGATGCGCGGGACTCTGTAAACACAACAGACTGTGTATATATATATATATATATATATATATATATATACTCTCGACTTCGTAAACACAACAGCGTATAGGTTAGAACACGCACGGTTTGCTAAATACATACGCATTGATATTGTAATATTAAAATATAATATGCTTTTAAATTTATTAAAGTTATGACGCGTACACTTGCTAAACACACAATAATGGAGAGATTATAACGCGTATGACTTGGTTAGCACAATAGTAAAGAGAGGTTATAATGCGTACTTGCTAAAAATACATAAGCATTTATTATTGTCTGTATAAAATCTCTACTTACCTAACTCCATCAGCAATATCCGGAACTTGTGCAGAAACACTGTCAGGATTCATTATTGTTATTATTTTTCATTATTTATTATGTACAAAAAACCTGTATACACTCAACAAAAATAATCGTCGCGACACCACACTGTTCAATGTGAAATAGAAAGACAAAACGGAAATAACTGGCTTGCTTTCTATGAGAGAGAGAGAGAGAGAGAGACAGACAGAGAAACACGCGTATGCCGCACGGCTTATAACCATAGCGAAAGTCTCGTTACAACTTTTGGTCTTAATTTATTCCGTCTAGCCCTCTTTCGCAACGCGCGATAAGGAACTACGTTCCAATAATTTTTTTATATAGAAACTGATCTGGACATTTTGCCCTTTAATTAATTTGCCGATTTGACTGGTGAAAAAGAAAAGCTTACTTTCATCAATGAACTGATGGTGACTTGGAATGTACTCAGTTCAAATTTGAATGAATTCTTGGCATGATATTACAGGGACAAACCATCACACCCAGCAGAAAAAAAAACATTATTCTTACCATATACCATCTTCTTCATTGTAGAGAACACTATTTATGGCTTCCTTCCATCGATACGCTTTATCCAACCAAAATTTCGCTTCATCCGTTTTTTGTAAAATCAAATAGAATTTATACATATTCACGAAGGCTTTGTATAAAAAAGAATTGAGATCAACAGGTATATTTCTTCTAGTGTTTATTTGCGTTAGATTTCCAGAAGGTTGACCGTTTCTGTCGAAAATCCATCGACTGCTGAAATCCCACCCACTTTCAGCTCCACTTTTCAAATCTATGTAACATTCATACTGAAAAAAACGGTATTTTTTTCCATTATCAGTTTCATTCTGTGAAACGAATTATTTTTCTGCAGACAATAAGCTTATTCCAAGCGCAAATATCTTGGAAACGAGTGAATGTATCAATATTCCATAGAAACAAAAGGCAAACATAATGTTCAATTCGGGTGAAGATTCATTACAAAGCGCCACCCGTTCTCCTTATTGCACTTTATACTTAATATTCAATGTATTTCACACACAATTCTGAAACGACAAAGCAAATATAGAATTTAATTAGAATTTTTTAAACGTTTGAGGCAGTAGGTTCTATAACATTGTTTTACACATGTAACTATCATGCTCTCAACAATAGCCCTTAATAATTGTTTCATAATTGGGATTCACTCTCAAAGTAGATTAATTATAATAATAATTAAATATTCCGATAGCCAGCAAATCTGTGAAATATGAAGAGAGTTGAACTGACAACAATATGTCACGCAAAGTAGTATGGATTATCAATAGCCTAGAAGATCAGATCTGTACACAAAACTTACGAGTAAATTATATGAAAAGTATCGGAAAAAACAGAAAGACATCTCAAACTAGAGAAATTGTAACTGAAAAAAAAACTTGAAACGAACTGAAAATTATAGTGTTAGCAGCATTTAGAAAATGAATGTGACAAAATCACAGAAACTAACATTGAACACGATACAGGAGATACAGAAGGAACGGAACGACAAAAGAATGTTTAGAAAAGTTTCATCGCTCAATTTAGGGAATCGACTGCGAGAAGGGAGAATATGAGCCGACTCCAACGTAGTTTACGAGGGAAAGCGAAGGAAAGTGTAGAATATCTTTAAAATCAGTTAGATAAAATATTATCCGTTCTGGAAAGACGATTCGGTAGATCGGAATATATGATAAAGGAAATTATGAGAAAAATCAACCAAGTACTATATATAAATGGACTCGCAAATAAAGGTGTGAATTAAGTAGCGACAATCGAGAGTTTAGGCTACAATGGGCAACTTCCAATTAAAAAATACAGTGGAATGCCCATTTGAGCCAGGGAGAAATTTGAAACTTCAAAAATTTCCCAATTTGGATAGGAAAAATTCAGAAAATTCATAAGCATGCCAAAAACAACTTTTTAACTCGTAGTCAAGGTATAGGAACATACCTTCTTTGTGGAGAAAAAAGTAGTCATTATATTAACAAATGCCAACATTTCGAAAAATTATAAACTGGATAAATTCAAAGAGAATTTGCTTCCATGCTTCGGACCAAATCACCAAATTCAACAATGTCGTTTCAAAAGAGTTTGTGGTGTTAATAGTTACAAAAAATTGCATAATCTCTATTACATGAAATCGAATCTAATACAGAGATTTATACGCATGAACCGTCTACTTCCAGAACATGGGACCCAAGCCTTCAATCTGAGAGGAATTTGAATATTTAGAATCCAAAGAAAAATATCGTTTTGAGAGTGTCTCATGTCGAAAAGTTCAACTGGTATTCAAGTAGAAACGTATGCACTTTTCGATTGTGCCTCTACAGTAACGATGCTTGACGTAGATATTTTCAATAAATTGAGTTGAGTTGAGTTGAGGAGAATTGCCCAAGGAAGTAAAACATTCAACTTATATCAACTTGGAACTGTCAAAAACCACATCACTGCCAATTCAAAATGTAGATATAGTAGCTATACAGAATTTTCCTGTCAGTTCATTGAATAATGCCCAACCAACTATACTAATTGGACAGGATAACTGGCCATCAACAATTCTTCTCAGTTATGTTAAAAAAACTTGGAATGGAATTTGTGGATTTCCATATTGAAATATCCCTGAGAATAAACCGCAAACTGTGATTAAAGTTTAAACAATTGATATATACAATTGAACTTTGATCCAAGTAAACTTCTCGTGAAAACCATCAAATACCATATATCCACAAAAGAAACTCATCCAATTTCTTTTGTGAAATGGTAGGCGATAATATAATTAATAAATAGTCCAGAGAAATTAGGAGAAAATATGACTGATATTTCAAATTGCGATATTTCAAACTAGAGCAACTTATAAACAACACAAAGACGGAGTTGAAAATTGAGATACATGGTATAGATGAAATTCTAGAAAATAAAAGGAAGGACTTGAAGAGAAATGTTAAAAACTCGAATAAAAAATAACTAGTTTAGAAATATTCAACAGTAGAAATAACGTTATCTTCGGCATGAAGAAAAACAAAAACAACTTACTCGAAGTTACTATAGACAAACTAAACGAAATACTATCAGAAAAAAAAGTACAATCATACTTGAATTTATCTCATATATACAAAAACAAAAAGTATTTCAAAATCTGAAAAAACTACAGGGTACTGGTATTTATATAACCCATGACCTACGACCAGTGGACAAAGTTATGAATAAGCAACTGGTTAAACATCTAAAAAATGCCAGGGAAATTACCTGTCGTATATAAAAAATTACCACCTATATGTAAATGGAACACCATACACTCTAGAAGAACTAGAACAAAATAACAAATTTGTGAAACTGAAATAAAACTGAAAGCAAATAGTTCGCCACCGACCCCACTAGTATCAGGTATGAGGAACATTCAGAAAGGATAAAAATACGGAAGAACCAATAAACTACAAGAAAATAAAGGATAAAAATCAAATCGATGGAAAGAGGAAACCCATTATACATACAACAAAAACCCCATAATAAAAATAAAGGATAAAATTCAAATCGATAAAAAGAGGAAACCCATTAACATACAACAAAAACCCCAAAATCTACCTACAACAAAAATCCAGTAAGAAGGACTACCCGAAACAATTCGTCGTCTGGCAGCAAATGAAACTATAGTGTCAATGGTATGACACAAAACTTTAGAATAGGAAGTGTATATGTGAAGTGAAAACTAGTGCATGAAGAACAATACAATAACTCCACTGGACTAATACCTAATGATATGGGCCCGTTTATAAAATAATTTACTAATAAGAAAATAGAAACATATGATCTGGAAATACCCGAAGAAGTAAAGCAAGTATTAGAAGTTAATTTAAAAAAAAATCATAAATAGCAATATATGTAGTATAGGATGCAATTTAGATGAATTTTTAGAATTCATAGAGAGCCTGAACAACAATATCGATTGCATAGTTTTAACAGAAACGAGACAGATTTCTGGTATGAGTGCCTTCAATATCGATGGCTATAAAACTTTGTATAATTATGGAAATTATAATCAAAATGATGGAGTAGTAATATTTATAAAAATGGAACAGTATGTAGCTCATGAATTATTAGAGTTAAATGGTAGCGCTTCTTAGACTGAAAACTATCTGCTAAAAAAAATCCTTTTTAATAAGATCTAGTGATGTGAATACTTTTATCGATGAATTGAGTTGACATTTTAGAAAATGAATTTTATATTTGTTCATACTAAAAACTCAAATTATGATTCGACAATCGCGACATCTATCACGGACCATTACACAACCTTAATGTAGATAGTCTTAAATGCTGGAAGATATACCAAAATAATTATATTAAGCATATTGATAATAATAAATTAGTTGAGAATATTCTAATTACCAACTGAAATGAAGTCATGTTAGAACCAGATATTGAGACTAAAACAAACATATTGACATATAATATACCGAAGCAATAAAAATGAGTACCATATACGTGAAAATCAATCATGAACAAAAGAAACGGAAAGCATGGATCACACCCTCACTGATCAAATGTATCATTAAAAAAACAATGTATATATTGAACTAAAATATAAACCTAATAACGAAATGAAAAAAAAAATGAATATAAAGAGTGTAAAGGGGATATTTCGAGACAAATAAAAATCGCGGAAAATGAATATTATAATAGAAAGGTGGAAAAAGAAAAAACTCAACAAAAAAGCTATGGAAATGACTGAATGAAATTATATCTTACATTGGAATAAAATACAATATATCACAGACGGTAATGAAATGTGGGCAAAAATCTAGTCGAAAACATCAATAAACCTCATAACTATAGAGAGAAGAAGACTTAGCAACCATTCAGTGTTTCTATATCCAATGAAGAAAACATCAATTAAACATATCAAAAAACATGATCTTAATGCTAAAAAAGCCCCTGGCATGGGATAAGTTCTGAAATATTAAAAACACTAGTAGATATCATAAGCCTACCCTTCAGTGTAAAAATTAATAATGTACTAGAATCAGGACACTTTCTGACAGCTTTCAAAAATACTATGGTAACTCCAATTTTAAGAGCAGGAGATAAACATGATGTAACAAATTACAGACCCATTTCACTTAAATCAAGTCTGGCCAACGTTCTGGAAACAGTGATAAAAATCAGGGTAAATAAATTCTTTGGAAAGTAAAACCTACTTTCCAACTCACAATTTTGTTTTCGGGACAAAAAATCAACTTTTAGCAAATACGATCTATGAATGCATAGATAAAGGTGAACCAGTTATCCGAGTCTTCCTTGACTTAGCAAAGGCATTCAACACTGTCGATCATTATATACTAAGAACACTAGAAGACATGGGAGTGCGGAGTACGGCACATTGCTTTTTCAAGAGTTACTTGAAAAACCGTAAACAACAGACTAGAATAAATCATAAAATGAGGGACACAGAAGAAATAACATGTGGCGTGTCGCAGAGTATGGTGCTAGGACCTCTGCTATTCACCGTTTAGATGAATAATTTGTTTTTATTAGACACAGACATAAATTGGTAAGTACAACTTAAAACGCACCAACCAAAACGAGTTATTAGTGCTACGTTACATAGCAGCACATTCACATTGAGTGGAACATGTTAATTTTTAGCGAGGATGACATGAAATTTATAATATTACAGTTTTTTCCTGGAGTTTCATGTAGATTTTTTGGTTTAGGAAATTTGTTTCTTGCATCTTATACTTTGGAACATATTTCAAGGATATGTTCCATAGATAATGTTGTAATATATACATCACAAATTGTTTGTTCAAAACTTGACACTAGGTAGATACGAAAATTTTGTGTGGCATATACGTAGACAACAGAGAGTTGTTCTATGTTTCCTACATTTTGTAAAGTTAGAACTTGACTGCTACCAATCTCTTTGCCACTCTTCTACACTCACCTATTGATAATTGATATGATATCTAATCCGAATTGATTGTTCTGGATAACATGCTCGATTGATGATCGTTATTGCATCTTAACCTGCACAATCTCCTCTCTCATTATTGGAAATCTCAATGTGAAAGGGAACCCACATCTTATTAACTTTCCTAGTTTTTCACGTATCCTAGTGCTTGTATTAATGCAAAGAGCCGTAAATATGCTTATTGTTTGGGGAAGCATGAATTTCAATGTTCCATCAGCAATTATATTCGATCCACCTCCCTGTTCTGTTCTCAAGGCATCAGTATTCAGTCTCATTCATATTCAGTCACTGCTAGAAAAGGTTCAGTAACATTTGGAGAATTGTAGCTTCTTCATTTTTATAAAAACTTCAAATAACGAATGGTAGTCAAACTTTTTATAAACTGAAATATCTTCATTTGTCAACAACCTACCCGGAGTACCGGTTTATTATTTCATCAAGATGCAGCTTCTATTGATTTTTTATATAAATTACGGAAGTAGTTAAACGATGAGTTTGGTGAGCAATGCATATGTTCGGGTAACCTATGGCTTGCTATGCCTCCAGAGGTAAGTTTTTTTATATGGGGTTATTTGAAGAGCAATGTGCAGAAACAACGCCCATAACATAAAAGTCGAGTCGGTGAAGGTTTTCACTTTCAACCCCATTAAAACAATACCAATTTTAATAATTTTTCAATGTTCAGTTATTCAAAATCAGAAAAAATATAGGTGGAGTTTTTTGTTGAATCCTAAATAGTACCCACTATTTTTGAAAATTCACTATGAAGAATAATTTCTGGATACAAAAGTTTCAAAATTTCTGTGGATAAATTTTAATATATAATAAACAAATATATAGGCACGTATTTAAAAAAAAAAAATTTCATGAGAATGTACAAACGCTTTCAATTCAAACCTACCTTTTGTAGTACAGGTAGACTCACTCTACCAGGTAGAAAAATTCAAGGTTAAAACCAGATGTTTCTTGTCTTGCTCCTTCTTTCTGTTACTTACAAGTGAGATTTGTCGCAAAAAAGCTAATTATTGATTGAAATTCATTAAAAATGGGTGGATATGCTATGCCACTACGAGCGCAACCCCTATTTTGGGGTGGGTTTCGGCGAAGGGGTGAGAGGGTGGTTTTCGGCGAAGGGGGGGTAGGGATGATGGTGGTGGTCATGGGCGGTTTGTTGTGGGAGGGGGGAGGAGGAAGAGGGGGAAGAAATGGTGGTTTGGGGGGGGGGGGGGGGGAAAAAGGTGTTGCGATGGTGGGAGGGTGAGGATGGGGTGTGTGATTGAGAGTGGGGGTGGGGAGAGCTGTGATAGGTCGTGGGAGTGGTGATAGCCGCCGGTCGATATCCAATAGCCGAGCAGCAGCAGCAGCTAAATGGTACTAGTGACTTTGATTCTGAACACAATCTTATACGTAGACATACGTATGATGATGTTGTACGAGGAGTAGCGGTTTCTTTCAAAAATAGAGATAATCAGTCTTGGATTCCAATGAATCGAACAGCAGGACTTTGAAGGTTATTCTTCACCACAGACCTGCCACCCCACCTCGAAGACGATGATGACAACAACACCATAATCGAGAAATATCAGCTCAAGTTTGAAATGAATGATTCTACAAGTGCAGTGATGCCATGGAAAAGTGTTCCAACGGCAGCAGTAGCTATGACGTCACCAACGCCGCCACCACCACCAATACTACCACCCTTGGAACATGAAATATATAAGATTTGTGTGCTCTCATGTGTTGTTATAACCATAATGCTTTTCGCGTTCGAGTTAGTAATAAATGATTCTGTGGAAAGAAGCTTGGAATCTTCATGCAATATCAAAATAAATGAATAGAGAGACTCTAACCTGACTTTTATTTCAATACACAAACATACGGTGTACGTGACGTGAGCCACGTATACCGTGTGTGTGTGTGAGCGAGAGAGAGATAGACCTCTGTCGGTTTTCCCTCTTTGTTTTTCCTTTCAAACTTGGCTTTTTTCAACTTTTTTTCTCAATTATTTTTTAATTTTTTTTTCTCACAGCTTTATTTTTATTTGCCTCTGACGGTTTCCCCTCTTTGTTTTTCATTTCAAACTTGGCTTTTTTCAACTTTTTTTTCTTTATTATTTTTTCAATTTTTTTTTCTCAGCTTTATTTTTATTTCATTTTCTCAACTTGTTTTCTCTAGTATTTTTTTCTCAAGTATTTTCATTTTTTTTTTCTTAACTTTTTTTATCAACTTTATTTTATTCATTTCAATTGGGAACTCAACCACACCTGAAAGAGAAAAATGGGGGAAGAAGAGATGGACAGAAATACTGAAATACACACATACATATTTATTTCCTAAAAAAAACAATTCTAAAATAAACTCAATTTGGTAAAATATATGTACACAGCCATTCGTGAAGATATTGGGTGTTCCTCTGGGCACACATGAACTTCCCGCTGTTGTGGTAGGGGCAGTGGTCCAGGGTAGGCTCGAATTTGTCTGTCGACCATTGACTTGAATCATAGAAGGCCACATCGTAGATTTCCACTTGGTACGACAAACCCATTTCCAGCAACTTTTCTTTGAGGAAATCGTATTTTTGGTTCCCTCTCACATAAATCCGATCAGCCTGGTAGAATAGGTGTCTCAGTAGGATGTCGTCAATTCCTTCATATGCTATGTAGCCGGTGTCGTATGGAATACCATGCATCGATTTTTCCAAATATCTTATGGTGCGACGGTCTTGAGCATCCAGGTTGGTAAACGGACAGGTGTCCTGAATAAAAAGTTGTGTCGCTGACTGCCGACGATTATGGACACCTCCTTTGGATAGAAGGTGCCATTGACTTGGAAGGCTTGAATATCTACGAATGCGATACGCATGATGACTGGATGATGAATGAATGAACGCCGCCGCGCCGTAGCGATCTATGTCAGGCTTCTCATCGTTTCGGAGAGGGGATGATATTCCATCATGCAATCGTGAATGATGATGCAATAGACATGAGTCCGATCGGGGAATCCCGCGCTCGATTCGATATCCAATCATACGTCAACCGAACCGGATTTCATAGTTTCTTCCTGTTTTAAACAATCGATGATGAATAGGGCGCGATATTTGAAACCGAGGTGACCCAAAGGTGTGGACATTTTCATGGAATTCGTATAGCTGCCGAAAAATTCCGTATAGTTGAAAAGCGCTTCGGTATAGTGATTATTAGCGAAATTCAAGTGTAGATGTTTGTTGGGCCAATATTCACCGTTCAAAGACAAACGTATATTTTGAATGTTGACATGTTGAAAAGTGGTAGGATCGACAGAAACGTTATCTCGTACATTAGTTTGGAAACACACCATGACATAGCGGGCCTTTCAACACTGGTACTCGTCTTAACCGACCATATTTCACGTTGAGCATTTTGTGTGATCGAAGGCAATTCGTTCAATTCCCATTTTCGGAACGGTTTTACTATCGGTCTGTCTGTCTGTATGGACTTCATAAATTTTTCATTTATTTCCGCATTAGTAAAAATGTGTTTGACTTTCAATTCGATGCTATCGATCACAATTCGAGCCGTAGTCGTCTTCACCGCATTATTTTCTGCCTCACGTGTAATGACACAATCATTATCATTTCGGGCTCTGACAAATCGTAGAGTTTGTCGTCCACACGTAATCAGCGGATAATCATTGAAAACATTGAAATTATGACGGAGCGGTACGAGAAGACTGAAAAAATTGTCATCTTCATTCAAAAAAGGCAAATTGGGATAATTCCAACCGCCTATAGCCAGATGCTGAGAATCCGTAGGTTCGTAAGATAATAGAGCTCGAATGGCACTCACAATTCCCGGATTTAGAACCGATTCAATTTCCCCGGCACTCTCGCTATAAGTGCAAGAATCGAAGAGGAAAGCATTCACATTAGGAGCCAATGTAACGTTACCTCCCCCATTATTTAATTCAAGTCTACCTTCAATCAGTAGCAGAGATGAACTCATGGCAAGAAACGAGTCCACCTGATTGATGCAAAATTCCACGATAACGTTGCAATTGAATGCCTTCACGAACGAAGTATAAGTTCTGTATTCGGCTTTACGAATGGACTCGTCAAATTTCGGAGACGAATGGGCGCTGAGATGGAAGCATCATCGTTGCCTCTTCTTCTTTTGAAGTTCATTCCGATGAATAAATTCAAAACCGATGGAACTGAGAAAGGATTCATTCGAAGAGGTTGTCTGCTGCTGCCGCACGACCCGCTCGCTTGAAGGTCTCTGCAATACTGACTTCGTGACGTCACTCTTACCCCTTTTATTACCACCGCTGCCTCTGCCGCTGCCACTGTCTATAACTAATCCCATTTGGTTCTCGCGACTCTGAGTTCCAAAACCAAAGTACTTTTTTTCCCTTGAAAATCCACAGGCCTACCGTCTTGATCGACTACCAACACCGTAATGTTGTGGATTTCACGTTGCGGTATTACAGGTAGATAGAGTAAATCCGAAGGTTTTTCGTCTATCGCGTAACCGGGATCGGAAGCTATGGAAAATTCATAGATCGTGTGCGCAGGCGTGTCACCATTGAAGGCTCCCGAAGTAATACTGAACTCGAATCGTAATGTCGATACCTTTATAATGTTTACAGGTAGATCGGAATAATGCATATCGTTTGGTGGAAGCACCCTCGGAGAAAATCCCAATGTAACGCCTATGCTATCCATCTCCACGAATGAAATGGCAAAGTATTTACTGAAGATCTCACACTTTATCGTATTATTATTGGGTTTGAGAGAGGAGGCGGCTTCGCGGTCTTCCGCAGGTAGCGCCATCTCTTTCTGTATGAGTGCCTCAATATCGGCAATTTCATAACACTCCCGCAGAAATTCAATGGTACGCAACACGTTAGATCTATCGTAATAGCGGAATTTTCGACATTTTTCATTGTTCGGTATGGTATTAAACGAGTGGAAAGATCGAAGCGACAACTCGTATTCTTTTTTCGTATCCAGCTCGGGCAAAAGGAGAATACGTGATTGTGACTGTTTACTCTCAGCAACAGCGACATGATGACGAATGACACCACCGCCGCTGTGACAGCATTTGAATACACACTTTCAATCATACATTATTTATTCAGACATTAGAAATTTCGAACAGAGATGACCGCAATTTATTTCATCATAAGTCTGATATTGACGGTTGTTGTAGAAAATTTCAACTTTGCCGCTGCTGCCGCCATTCAAATATCTGATCAATTCCAGCATCAGTTTCAAATTCCCAAACGAATCGAAATACTCTACTTTGTCGTTGGTTTTTCTATAAGCTACCCAATGAGTGCCTCTGTTTCGTGACAGGTCCATGTTGACGATGGCACATTCGTTCTTTCAAGGACCACTAGATGGCAGGGCGCATAAACACACCTCGAAAGTGCGGGATTTTCAATTGTTTGGCATATCGCATGATATCGATGTCATACAGCGCTCTATCGGGTAGCTTTATTGGGCAGTTTTTCCAATTCAATTCAATTCAAAGTATACTTTATTGTCATGAGTGAATAACCCTTGTTGACAAAGCTTGTTAACCTAAAACTTATAAAAATATACAGGAGAACAATACAAACTATCTACATATTGAAGAATTTAACTATAATTATAAATTACTATATAGGAGTATAATACATTACGGACATCTAAAAACATTTAAAAACATTTCCAGTTACATTTCAAAATCTTGGATTACCCATTTGATGACAAATTAAAATCTATGTAAAAAATATTCATCCAAGTTATAAAATGGGGTTTCTGTTAATAATGTCTTAACAGTAAGTCTGAAATTTTTGCTGCTTGAATATATTTTAGTTTCGTTCGGCAGGTGGTTATATATAGTAGTGCGGGGTCTTATCAACTTCATCTGACCAGTCTGCCTTGTGTTGTATTGAGACGATACAAGTAGCAATGTATGTCTATTTTTATGAATTAAGAAAGCCGTTTCCAGAATGTACAAACAAATTACAGTAAGGATGCCACATTTCTTGAATAATTCCTTACAAGGGTCTCTTTTTATATTTTCAAGAAGAGTCCATAGCCACCTTGGGCATTCTTCCTCACACAACCCCTTGCCTATGGATTCCATGGCCTTGTGATGACGTTTATCCTATTCCAATTTCTTCTGGACATTATTAGCATCCACGACCGTTTTGGCAATGGCTGATGCTCCGCCGCTCAGTGCACCTAGAGCACTAAGACCGGCGAATATCGGTATCAGAGGTAGGACACCACCTGACTTCGCTTCGAAAGGTATTATACGGGGTACTTTGAGTCGTCGTTTTCCACCCAATTTCTTGATGGCCACTCGAGCCGCTTTCAGGGCATTAGATGCGGCCCCTATCAATGTGGGAGACGGTTCCAAGGACTTGGCGATTTTTTCTATAACATGTCGTTTGTATGAGGCCTTACTGCGCATGCCCATACCGAGATTTCTTTTAGCTTTCATGGCTCCGGTGACGAGAAGAGCGTTCGCACGTTCTCCAAAACCAGAATTTTTGGCTTTGACTCGTTTCCAAGCTCTATCTTGAAGCACTTTATCCGCTTTGTGTCTATTCTCAAGCAATTTGCTCTGCGAATGAGCAATGTCGTAATGTTTGCAAGCAACGTCCAATGGATTGATGCCGGGATCACCTCGTGTCAACCGTTCTTGTAGCCTGGTTCCAGCCATAATAATAATAATTATTATTATTATATGCATTCGAGAGCACCGAAATAAAAAAATTGCATTCGATGACACCGAAATACTATAGGTATATGAAACTCACGTCCACAATACTGATAGCCGCCTAGGAGATGAGCTTCGAACGGGAGCTTGTTTATCAGACTGTTGAGCACACCTCCACCCTCGTACACCAACATGAAGACTGACGTCACAGCGATGAAATCACTAGTTATATATATTTCAGCTGAGAATCGATGGGGTGGCGGTCTATACTCATATTTGATATTGAGGATATATATAGAGATGTGTGCAAGTGGTTACCCCCAGGTACCCCAGGTACCCCAGCTACCCCCAGGTACCCCCAGGTACCCCCAGGTACCCCTAGGTTGGACAGACATGGAGAAATTTTTCCATAAACATTATTGCTGCGGCAGCGAGTGTCAGTTACAGTTCAGACGTCGAAGTGTTAACATGTTCATCCTACCTGATCGCGACTGTTATGGCATTACTTTGAACTGATTGGAGTATTTCATAGGCAGAGAGCCTATAGAAATTGAAGGGGGATCATTGAGACCCGGCAGAGAAACTTTTGAAATAACCGATGGTTTGAAGGAACTTCTGACTAAAAAGCAGCCAGTTGATTTTACCAATCAAGATATTTCCAATTATAAGACCATTCTGTGCTCACAAATGCACACAAATTACCTAAAGGACAAATTAGAGGCAATAGGTCTTGGAAATATAAGAATATAATTTCCAAATTGTTTCCAAAGAGAAAATTGAAATCAAAGAAGAAGGGCAAAGGACTGAAAAGGACAACTAGCCAAGAGATTATTAATAACGATCACCCTGTAGATTACGATCAGAACATGGAGATCGTTCAGCAAGGGCACACGCTGCCCATCGAGAACGTTGACGTTTACGATCTGTGGCATAGAGGCGGCGGTGGTGATGGAGGGGGAAGTGAACATGACAGCCCATTCTCAAATTCCTTCCGAGCTGTTATCTGTGGTCCTAGCGGATCAGGAGAAACGAACCTTATGCTGTCGTTACTGTTGCATAAAAACGGTCCCAAATTCGCAAATGTCTACGTCTATTCGAAATCTTTGTATCAGCCCAAGTATCAATCACTCGAAGAAGCGCTGAACGGTATGGATGAAATTGACTAATTCCCGTACAGAGACAACGATGAAATCATCTCTATGGAAGATGCTCGATCTCACTCTATATTCATCTTTGACGATGTGGCCTGTGATGGACAACAGAAAATTCGTGAATGATTTCTCAATGTGCAGACACAAACACATCGATGACATCTATCTTTGCCAGACTCATTCGAAAGTACCCAAACAGCTGATACGTGACAATTGCAATATGATTGCGCTCTTCAAACAAGACGAAATCAACTCGTGACACGTTTCCGATGAGCACGTTTTCCCCGACATGACTTTCGAACAATTCAAAAAGCTGTGTTCCGAATGTTGGTCTCAAAGCCAATACGATGCCCTCGTCATAGTCGAAGACTTTGACTTGAACAATGGCAGGTACCGAAAAAACTTTGATATGTATATAAAAGTATAGTTCCGTGACGCTTCACGTCATTCAATGTCGAAATGTCGGACGAGAGGGTCGCTGAAGCCATGCGCGACAAAAAATTATCGGAAATTCGACAAGACTTACGGAAAAAATACCTTGCCCTAAAACTTGGAAAAAACGAACGAGACGATACGCTGAATAAATTTTCAAAATCCATATCTCAACCGCTACAACAAATTGCCAAGTCGTCGAAAACCCTAAATAAATCCGTTTTCAAAGTCAAGAAGGAGAAGCAACCTAAAGTTAAAGATGAACATGAGTCAGAAGGAGATGAAGAAGAAGAGGAGAATTATCAAAGCGAGAGAAGCAGTGATAAAGATTATTCTGACGATGGACACCACTGGGTCTGAATTAAAGTCTCAACTGCAACACGACGTTGCCAAAACCTCGCTAAAATCCATGAACGATCCCATTCTGCAAACGGAGAGAACACTTCGTTAACACTATAAAGAGGGAAACATTCTCAATTGAATATTGATAGAAAGATTTTT